>JAWQFJ010022717.1:0-34601 GCA_034096865.1 Theodoxus fluviatilis | reverse complement strand
GATAATTCTCCGAGAATCCGCAACATTTCGAGAAAAGAAGCAGAGCCAACACACTTGGGAAACAAAAGCAGTTTGTTTCTTGCGGCTCCGGGCTTTCACGCTTAGGTGGAGCTCGATAGATAGCATATGCCGCATGGCATGGTAAACTAGAGAGCATATGCTGCGTGGTAAAACTAGAGAGCATATGCTGCATGGTAAACTAGAGAGCATATGCTGCGCGTGGTAAACTAGAGAGCATATGCTGCATGGTAAACTAGAGAGCATATGCTGCATGGTAAACTAGAGAGCATATGCTGCATGGTAAACTAGAGAGCATATGCTGCATGGTAAACTAGAAAGCAATATGCTGCATGGTAAACTAGAGAGCATATGCTGCATGGTAAACTAGAGTGCATATGCTGCATGGTAAACTAGAGAGCAATGCTGCATGGTAAACTAGAGAGCATATGCTGCATGGTAAACTAGAGAGCATATGCTGCATGGTAAACTAGAGAGCATATGCTGCATGGTAAACTAGAGTGCATATGCTGCATGGTAAACTAGAGAGCAATGCTGCATGGTAAACTAGAGAGCATATGCTGCATGGTAAACTAGAGAGCAATGCTGCATGGTAAACTAGAGAGCATATGCTGCATGGTAAACTAGAGAGCATATGCTGCGTGGTAAACTAGAGAGCATATGCTGCATGGTAAACTAGAGAGCATATGCTGCATGGTGAACTAGAGAGCATATGCTGCATGGTAAACTAGAGAGCTTATGCTGCATGGTAAACTAGAGAGCACCCTGAAAGCACACATTTCCGCCAAGGAAACCTTGGCCTGTATAATTGATTCAGGCAGGATCTCTGCTAGCGAGACCAGACGCGACAGGTTTAGTTCATCTTAGCAAAGACCCTCTACAATAAGATGGTTCATCCGGCACTCGGCCTATATAAAACATGATGACGGAGACCGAGACGCCCCAAGCGGAAACCGTGACGCTCGAGTCAAGGAAGACAATCCATCAAGAAATTCCCCCTACAAGAACCATTCAAAAACAGCAACGTCGTCACTGTCTTACGTCACTTTTTATTATTACGTCATTGTCATTAGAACCCGTCAGTCTCGGTCCATTCAGATTTTTTACCGGCTAATCACGGCTACCGCTTGGTGGCGCGCGTGATCCTAATTTCGCCGGAAGTGACCGGATGAACCATCTTATTGTAGAGGGTCTTTGATCTTAGTGGCTGAAACTAGCAACAGCGATTTCTGAGTGCCGAACGCATTCGACGACGTCATCAATATTTTGACGTCGTCAACTTTGTAATTCGCGAGATGACAGATAACCTCCAACTTTAATGGATTGGTTGTTGGAAAAAAACATGACATTCCAGCAAATTTAATCAGGATCTGTTTTGAACTTTTTGAGTTATTTAATTAATGAACCAAGGATAAAACATACATGTGACCCATTTTCACAAACTGAGTCTTAAATCGCAAAAATGAGATTTTGAGATATTTGTATTTTCAAAATCTGCACACCAATCTTTCATTTGATATAAAATGAAACTTCTACTCCAAAAAGTGTTCAAGTTATGCTCACTCAAAGAGAGGCGGTGTGCTGACGGCTATTTGAGAAACCAAGGGTAAAAGGGTAAAACTTTATCCACAGTTTTTCCTTAGCAACATGCCTTTTAAATGCATGCATCTACTCAAAATGTAAAAGGCTGGTAGATTATATCTATTTCTGAACATAAAATGATGAATAAATGGAAACGTATTTGATCTTGACAACAAAGGGTTGTTGTTATTCAACTAAAAATGCAAAACAGAGGAAGAGAATGTATAATACTTTTGAATGGGTAGGTGAAATAAAGTGCAATTCGTTGTGTTTTTAAAGCTAAAAAGAAACTTTCCAACATTCGATAATAAAAATTAAGTGTATGTGGGATTCAGTTTTGCTAAAACGTCAAAATGCACAAAATCCACCCTCATCACCTTTGTCATCCCCAACTGCGTTTTTGATGCGTACGAGTTGAGACTCAGTTCTTGAAAACGGCTCACATATCTTCCTTGGCGGCAGTAATGACCTATCATGAGACCACACAGGGGTGTTTAAAATGCTCAAATTCAATTTTTGCTGGGGGGAATTCGCCCCTCTGGACTCTCTACCAGGACGTTGTCCCTGCCTTCCACCAGGGCCTCGGCGATTGCTGTGGTCAGTTACTCTCTAGCCTGATATCAGAAACTTGGATGAATGACGGAGGGGCATAGTCAACGAAACAGGTGTAAACAAACAGAGTAGCCCCTGCAACGGTAACAAAAACAATAAATGTTTGTAACGGAAGACCAAGGGCACTTTATGAGATAAGGGTAGAGGTAGACAGAGGGTGATGGGTTTTGGGTGGGAAAGGGGTGGAGGGGGGGATGAGAGGGTGAAGGGCGGGGATTAAATGGGAGCAATAAGCAATATGGAACATTTTTAATTATGCTGAAAGCATCTTTTTTAAATGATTATTTCTCCTTTGCGGGTTCATTCGCCATTGCAAAGGCGTCTGGTTGCATATTTGTCATGTATTTTGGTCGAGACTAATTGCTTTACTTTTCTATTTGTATTGTTTACTCCTGTATGTGTTCAGGTAGCCTACTTCTCTTCGAGAGTTTCGTATGTAAGGCATCATATGTAAGGAATCAAAGTAAGAAGTCCTGATCATTCTCTATCCTTTATTTACAGTATAAACACTTATCAATCGGTTTTACTTTGAAACTTTGCTAATGTACAGATGTGGTGTGATTCAATCGCTACAGTGTCGAAGAGCGCAAATAGTCTTCTGTAACGTCCTACTCAACTGTTGTGTACATTCGCACAAGTACATGTCTTTTCTGTTTATGTTTCTTGCAACAAGTACCCGGTTGTTGTTATTTGCTCATTGTAATACGCTTTTAAACATTTTAAAATTGTTGGGGTGGGGGTGGGGGTGGGTTTTTTTTTCCAACTATCGAGCCAGTGCTACCTTCTTGAAGATGTGATATATTCGCACTTTCTCATACATTGCTGCATAATACTCATACGCTCATACAACTCACAGGCCATCGTTGTACTATTTTCACTGCTTTGCGACATGATTTGGAATTTGGACGATAGATTTGTTTTGTGAATCTACGTGGCTGTTTAAGGACCTCAGTAGACTAGTTTTTTTCTGCATCTCATCCTGGCCTAGCCTAACATAGCCAAGCCTTGCCTTGCCCATCTCATATTATCCTTTCCTGTTCTTTTCTATCCTGTCCCAACTTATTCTACCCCTTGCCTGTCCTCCAGTCTGATAGTTGGCAGAAAGAACATCGAAGATTTTGGGCAGTCAGGAAAGAAAGGAAGCCGAGTTTTTCCTATCCTGGCCTGTGACACTCCAATGACAAACAATGGACTGAAACAATAGCGCCATGAAATACTTAAATATGCAAGCAATATGCTGCATAGAAATAGTTTTCATATTAACCTACATGTGTATGCAAAGCAATCAACCCTGCGGCAAACTTACGTTTAGAGGTCGAAGCGAAACGTTTTGGACGTAACTATTGCAGAATTTCAACTAGGACTGTGGTCATATATTGGTTAATCGACATATAATACAAAATAAGATTTTTAATCCACATGTTCGAACGCTCCAACAATGTATGGATGAAAGCTATGAAGTGGTCGATAGGGTAGGGCAGGACAGGATACGACAAAATAGAATCATATAGGATATAATAGGATATGATAAGACAGGACAGGACAGAACACGATATAACAGGAATAGGAAAAGATAGGACAGGACAAGATAGAATGTGACAGGAAAAGGGTGTGATGGAGAAATATAGATATCTTAGAATGGGATAGGAAAGGATGAGAGAGGATAAAATGGGAGATGATAGAATGAGATGGGATAGGAAAGGATAGGAGAGGAGTGCAGGGAATAAAATAGGATAGGATACAACGGGGTAGAAGAGGAGAGGATAGGATAAGATAGAATGGGATGGGATATGCTGGGAAAGACTCGGACGAAGCCTTACTAATATGTTGTAGGATGGCAATCAGTGCATGCCAAAATGCTCACAGTCCTTATATAACCAAGAGGAAATCCTCCCCTACCGAATTATTCGTTCTCAGCGGCCCTGGGCTGGAGGGCTGGACGCTGGCTGGCATAATTGTCTCCAAGAGGTCAGTTTTCGGAGCAGCCAGATTGTCAGCACCCACCCACGCCTCTCTGCCCCCCTGTTTTTCTCCATCGTTACCCCCCTCTCCTCTTTCACCGGAAGAGAGAACTTCCATCCTTTGTCTAAAAGTTCTCCGGAAGTGAACCCTTCCGGTTCCCTCTTCGTACCTACTCTTGTCCATCCTCATAAATAGAGGCTGCAGTGCTTGCTTAGGGGGACCCCATCCCATCTGGGAGAGAGACCACTGCTACCACGGTCTAGAGAGACCACTGCCACCACGGTCTTGGGTTGGTCCAGGCCATTATCATCAGGCCTCGGACCAGCAAGAAGCTCCTGTACCCATGGGTGAATTTAGTTGTGGAAAGCAAGTACGATTTGTCTCATACCTGCACCCTGATACCATCATACCATCATATCCATCACACTTATATGCAGACACATCAGAATGATATTCAGACATGTTTTTATCGCGAATAAATGAACATTTTGAATGTCTAAGATCTCGAGTTCCTCTTCTTTTAAGTGAGCTTGTAAAATTTTGGGTACAATAATGGAGAACTGGGTGTAAATCACGCTGAAAAACAGATTGCAAAATCACGCCTAGCTTTCTTGAGAGCATTCACTGCTGAGACTGTTGTTATGTAGTCTATGAATTTGTGACCCGTCAGCATATTTGGAGTCATACATGTATCTCCACTTTTGTCAAATGTTTTGTTAACATATAACCCAAATAATTTTTCTTGCAAATATTGGCTGCACTCAATGCCAAAAGACGAGTGGTAAACATGGTGGACGTTTTTTAAAATACAATATGCCATCTCTCCTAACGGCTCTGTAGAACTCATTTCTTCATCTGGGAAAAAAAACACATGTATGCATAAGACGGATGCTATTGTAGACTGCATTACTAGTTTATAAGCTGAGGTTCTGAGGTGGTCAACTCAGTGCAATTACTTCCTTAGTTCGCTGTTGTAGATATGCATCTGCTAGAGCTTAATCTCGTAGCTATCAAATTTCCTCAGCAAAACTTGATCATTCAAACTGAGTAAAGAAAAGATTACAACACCATATGCCATAATCATAGGCACCAAAACCAACAATATTCATACAGCACAGTGATACAAGTCAATGCAGTAATTCAGTGCAGCAAAAGCATTTAAATTACCTCCCATGATGAATATTTCATAAACAAGCATGGAAAAAGTTTACGTTTGCATATCAAAGACACATTCACACATACGAAGTTCAGATCTAGTTCACACACACCATCTAGGGCTGTTTATGTACAAATATCTTACTCATAACAGCATTGTTCAGGTTTGAAATGACAAACCAACGTGAAGAAATAAAAAGGGATTGTAAAAATCTATGTACATTTATACAGCAACAAACAAAATCAGCGAACTGCACTAGGATTTCAGTAGATATTTCATTACATTTTTTTTAAAGAAAAAAATATTCATCACTCCGATTTTCAGTCTTATTAATTCTCAGGATTAGCAATCAGTGGATAGCAGTATCATAAGACTTGTTCGGCAGTAATTTTTTGTAAAAATTTCAAGCATCCCCTGTCAGAAAAAAAGCAGCAGATAGTTTGAACTATAAAAGCAGATGACACAAAAATTGTTCTTGAAAGTGAATGCATATGATCTATTAACAACAACAAAAAACTTTTAAAAATCAGACCCAAGTTGAGGAAATGGAAGAGTGCTACACATCTGCAGGTGGTAGAAATCACTCTAAGCCTTTCTGACTCTCCCAAAGAAAAACTTCTGAGGTCAAATGTTCATTTGCGGAAAGAAGAAAATGGCATCAGACTACTTAGAAATGGAGTTCAGAACTGGAGTTGAATTAAACCACGGATTCCTACATTTCTAAGTGATCTTTGAGGTCAATTTTGTTTGGTCTTCTGGGACCTGCTGGTTTATCTTTTACCTACATGAATAGATTGGGCCAGGAAGATACAAGCAATAAACCTGAAGATATCTATGTTTCTCAAAGATTACAACAGCAGCAAGACAAAAAGCTTGAAGTTTTTCTTCTGTCTTAAGATGATTTGTAGCAAAGGAAAAGCAGTCTGAAGAATGATATAAGATGTAGAGATTTTATCTGATCTTAATTTTTAAAATGTACAGGGAAAGTATGCACATATATACATACAAACATACATGTTGTCAAAGCCCTCCCCTATTTTTACACTGTATCCACAGTTGGGTATTGCATATTTGCATAGTGTGAGAGCACAGCACTTGAAAATCCATATATTCAAATGTACACCTGCTCTGAACTGTCAGACTGACAGCTGATCATTGCGAAGTCACATTCAAGAAAGAGACTAGTGACCCATTACTACAACTTTGAGTCTTATCTCCACTTGGGTCTATTTAGATTTATTGACCCATTCTGAACGTGCTTTGAATTTGCTTTCCAACAATGGAAACTGCTTTTAAATCAGACTTGCAGGAAATGACGCCAGAAGGTATGTTTTTAACATAAATAAAGCTGAAGCCCGGCAAGGGACAGATGGGGAAAATGTGGGACCACAGGTGGGGGCTGAACCTGCGACCTTTTGGTTAGGGCCCGAAATGCTCTACCAGCTGAGCTACCATGATCTATTTTCTCCTGTCTATGCTGCCCTGTATCAGCGGCTGCTGTTTTGATCTTATGTGGCCCGATGATCCGAATCCCAATTTAGTTTGTTCTATTGGTCTGTCCCAGCTGTCAGAATGTTTCAAAGGTTTTATTCATAGGTAAGGGGTAAAAGGTTTTTCTAAAAAGCATGATTTGGAGGGTTTTTCTTTTTCAATACTGGATAGGGTTGGTGCTTTAACAGCATTTTTTAAGATCAACCAATGGTTACATTTGAAAAGTTCCCTGCAGAAACATTGAAATGGATGACTTGGGCAGAAGATGGAACGAAATCCTCAATATTGACAACCTACATATCCCTAATCTATTTTGGGTTGTGACTCAAAACTGTTCAAGTGGAGGTCCTCTGTGGGTTGGGGGGTAGAATAGACCCACCAAGTCTCTCCGATTTGTAAGAGGCACAAAATGAGGGATATCGCGACTTGATTTGCTTTTTCTCTGAACTGTTTTTTGTGAATTTCGAGCTCAATGGCCTTACATAGCCTACAAGGCCTGATGGGCCATGAAACTCCATCCATCCATCCAAGTGAAGACAAGACTCATTTCATAGAGGGGGTCACACTTTTGCTCTGTCTGAGCATGTGTTCTCTCTGTATCACAGCTGCCTTCTCCAACTGAATTAGCATGAATCCAAATTCTGAATCATCCCCATTCCAAAATCATTAGAGAAACCAGTCATTCAAAATCATTTCAGGATCATTTCTGTTTATTTTGCATTTCATTTCCCCTCCCTCCCTCGATTCCCCCATGGGTGCACAGTGAAATGTGATGAATAATATTTCATATCCAACACGACCCTGTTTTTCATGTCATCACAACCATATTATCACTATAATTTTTCATACACGGGCGTATGAAGAGACTAGGCTGTCAGTCCTAAACTGGCATTCCAGTAAGACAATCAGGAATGTACAGTTGTATAACAAAAAAAGCAAAACACACATAAAGCACTAACACATCCCACAGCCCAATGACGAAAATTGCAAGCATGAATAAAATCTTTGTTTTCCAACACACCACAATATTGGCACAAACAGATATTTGGAAAAACTAGCTGAAGTACTGGTTTCTCTTTCATCCTCGTTGTACACAGCTTGCTTGAAAACATAGATCTACAATGAGGGAGGGTGAAATCCAAAATGAGGAGGCAGGAGTCAAACTACGACAGCAATTTGAAGTCAAGGGGGGTGAAACTGAAAAGCTGTGCGGCCAACAACAAAAATAGTTGTGGTTACAGGAACCCCACTGACCCTATTTAATGCCGACCCTGACCTTTCTTCTTTTTTTAAAGGAAGGAAAAAATAAGAAGAAAAGAAACTGGTGCTTAACAACAAACTGTGTGCTCCCCAATCTTCCCTACCCTATGAGCACTCTGGGGAAGCCATTATGTAAGTTTTGAAGAAAGTGTTTTCAGTTTAAGTTTTGAAGAAAGTGTTTTCAGTTAAAGTTTTGAAGAAAGTGTTTTCAGTTTAAGAAAGTTTGGTCTATGTTCAATATGGCCTCTTCTAAAATGAAAATGAGGTCAACCTACTGATACCCCCTTTTTTTCATCCCATGTTACCATAAACACAACAATTTTTTCTTTTGGCTTAGGGAGAGAGGGAGGGAGGGAGGGAGGGAGGGAGGGAGGGAGGGAGGGAGGGAGGGAGGGAGCAGAAAGAAGAGCAGTGGAGGAATACACATACACAGAGAAAGAGAGAAAGAGAGAGAGAGAGAGAGAGAAGGGGGGGGGGAGGGAAGGAGAAATAAAACAAACAAATTTACCAATGTAGGGAAATAAACATTTTTCAGGCGTCTAATGTTCCCTTGTTCCTCTGAAACCACTGAGCCAGTATGAACCTTGGTAAGATTCAAAACTGGCCCCCTAATTAATCTCTTTTTTATTTGAAGCAGTCATGGAATTCTTCTTCTCATACTGATGGGCAAGATGGCACAAGACAAGACATGGTAACTAACTCCCATTATCATTTTCCATCTATGGTTTACACAAAACTCTTATACACAATGAAAAGCATTATTTCATTACCACACACACAAACACACACTTGCACCTGTGCATGTATGCACGCATGCACACACACACACACACAAACACACACACATACTTGCACATGTGTATGCATGCATGCATGCACACACACACACATGCATACACGCACACACAACGTGCATTCATGACTGCATTAAAACTACATGTACTGGAATTCAAAAGCATCTTCACACATATGCTGAAATCAAAATACACACATATTCTAACAGTCCTATCATAGCGATGCTTGCATCAAAAGCACAAACCATCAAAACCAATGATCCCAGTATATACACCAAAGACCTATGATAGCAACAACAACAAAAAAGGTCCAATTCACATCACTTCACCATCTAGGAATGTATAATAAGCTCAAGTTCAGCACAAAATATGTCACTGAAGTCAACAATTTAGCTCTTTTTCAACCTGATTGGGGTGAGGAGACTAGCTTTCGCCACCAAGGGATCATAGCCACAAGATCAAGGTGACGACAACATTTTGGCTCGAGACAGAGACTTCCGGTCAAACTGGCACTTGATACAAGAGTGCATCTGCAAGAGAATGATGCTCTAAATATGAATTATGATCAGATTAATATGGCGGTAAGTAGGTGAATCTTTGTACGACTTCTGTTTCTGCGACGTCCATCTGCAGCATCCCTCAATCCATCCCACGAAATAATAAATTTAATGACTTCATACAGTGCATGTTACAACTATGGGGGGGTTAAAGATTAAAATATATGCCAAAGAAATGTAAAAACAACACATAAAAAGCACTTATAGAATTTTTAAAAAAGGTCTTCCTTTGCATTTTGGAGATCGACTATTCATTTTTTTTAAAATAACAGTCAAAAATTCTTTACACTTTTCATTGAAGTATACCCTGAAATGTAAGATGGATCGACATAATTGTTTTCCAAGCCATTTGACAGGTTTCACAAGTCTCTCATTAACAGTGTATTATTTTTCGCTCAATACAAGTAGGCAAGTCTATACACAACATTGCAACTTCATCATATCAATACACCAACCATTATCCAGTGCGTCATATTCTAGAAATGTTCATCAAAAATGCCAGGAATTAAGTTATTAACAGTAAAATTTCTCCATTCATTTAACATACCTTTCACAAGTATTCTGCTACCCTCAAACATTGCTGACTTTCTTCACAGCAAACAGTAACACACTAATATGGGGAGGGAGCTGGGTATGGATGGTGTGGGTGGGTGGGGTGTGGGTGGGTGGGGTGTGGGTGGGTGGGGTGTGGGTGGGTGGGGTGTGGGTGGGTGGGGTGTGTGGGTGGGTGTGGGTGGGTGGGGTGTGTGGGTGTGTGTGGGTGGGTGGGGTGTGTGGGTGGGTGGGGTGTGTGGGTGGGTGGGGTGTGTGTGTGTGTGGAGGTGGGGGTGAGTGGGTGGGAGGGGGAGAGGGTAATAATGCATAACAGATCTCATTCTGCAAAAAAAACACTTGGTCACACATCATAATCTTTACAGAAGTTCAGTTTCTTGAAAAGAGCACCTCCATATAGTACTGGCTCGAGAGCGACTATCACAACTATCGCTATGGAGACATGAAGTAGAAATACACCAATAACTTGTTGCATACGGCACACGTTGCCACAGTTTCACAGACTCAGCTGTTTCTGTCGATTGGATGGATTCAGGGGTCGATGAGGAGGCGATGACAGCGGTGGAGAGGGATCAGAGGACACAAAAGAGGATGATGACGATGACAAGGATTGCGATGAGAACGATGATTGCACACCATTGGCGCTTGTCTGGAACGAAGGGAAAAGGTAACGCCTTTCACTAGGGCACTCAGAGAACGCTGGGTGCTTATGAAAACAGTAATTGAATGCAAACTTCAACAGATACTTTTTTTTTTAACACAACATCTGGAATTTCTGGTTGTCATGAGATTATCATGACTTGAAAACACAAACACACGCACACACACACACACATGCACACATGCATGCAAATATAAACATACATGTGCATGCACATACACAAAAACAAAAATACACACACACACACCCACACACATATCCATAATTGTACTTGTACTTCATACCCATAAGTATGTGTGCACACGCAACCATACGTACACACACATGCATCCATCCATACTTGTACATGTATTTCACACATCAGGTCTACTCATGTCTTCGACTACATGTATGAATGAACACACACACACACACACACACATGAACACAATCACATACAAAACATTACTGAGTTATTAAGTCCAATGTTGTGTCTGTCAGCTGGTCTGTCAGTCAATTGTTTTAACTCCTAAACACACAAAAACAACACATAACCATTTTCAGTTAACTCCTAAAGTCCTGTAAGACATTCATAAGTTTCATTCCCCAGTCCTGAAAGGATCATGCAATTTGTAGACAAAATCTGGCAAGTAACAGCCACATGGGGTGGACAGTAATGGGTGGTACAGGATTGAGCAGGGTGGACAGTAATGGGTGGTACAGGATAGCAGGGTGGGCAATAATGGGTGGTACAGGATTGAGCAGGGTGGGCAATAATGGGTGGTACAGGATTGAGCAGGGTGGACAGTAATGGGTGGTACAGGATTGAGCAGGGTGGGCAATAATGGGTGGTACAGGACTGAGCAGGGTGGGTGGTAATGGGTGGTACAGGATTGAACAGGGTGGGCAGTAATGGGCAGTACAGGACTGAGCAGGGTGGGTGGTAATGGACGGTACAGAATTGAGCAGGGTGGGTGGTAATGGGCGGTACAGGATTGAGCAGGGTGGGTGGTAATGGGGGGTACAGGATTGAGCAGGGTGGGTAGTAATGGGCGGTACAGGATTGAGCAGGGTGGGTGGTAATGGGTGGTACAGGATTGAGCAGGGTGGGTGGTTATGGGTGGTAGAGGATTGAGCAGGGTGGGTGGTTATGGGTGGTACAGGATTGAGCAGGGTGGGTGGTAATGGGTGGTACAGAATTGAGCAGGGTGGGCAGTAATGGGCAGTACAGGACCTTAAGAGTTAACTTTCTGAATGACTAATCCAGAATAGAGTCCAGTCGAAAGCGAAACTGATGGACAACTCACCATTGGACATATGGAGCACTTTGGCCATCTTCTTCATTGTTGCGTCCAGTCGGCTATCTGTGTGGTCCATCTCTGTCCGGAATTCGTCCAGCATCCTGAGAAGATGAACATGCACACACATACATATACATGCATATCACACTAACTTTACTGGCCTCAAGGAGGGACAATCACTGAACATGATGAACACACTACAACTCATGCAGGCAACAAGGTCAAAGATCAAGGAGGGACAATCACTGAACATGATGAACACACTACAACTCATGCAGGCAACAAGGTCAAAGATCAAGGAGGGACAATCACTGAACATGATGAACACACTACAACTCATGCAGGCAACAAGGTCAAAGATCAAGGAGCTGCAGAACGACCTCTGGACAATTAAGGATGGATGGATGGATGGATGGATGGATGGATGGATGGATGGATGGGTGGATGGATGGATGGATGGATGGATGGATGGATGGGTGGGTGGGTGGATGGATGGATGGATGGATGGATGGGTGGGTAGGTGGGTGGGAGGGAGGGAGGGAGGGAGGGAGGGATCAATGATGGATGGATGGATGGATGGATGGATGGATGGATGGATGGATGGATGGGTGGGTGGGTGGGTGGGTGGGTGGATGGATGGATGGATGGATGGATGGATGGATGGATGGATGGGTGGATGGGTGGGTGGGAAGGTGGATGGATGGATAGATGGATGGATGGATGGATGGATGGATGGAAGGATGGATGGATGGGTGGATGGATGGGTGGTTGGGTGGGTGGATGGATGGATGGGTGGGTGGGTGGGTGGATGGATGGATGGATGGATGGATGGATGGATGGGTGGGTGGATGGATGGGAGGGTGGAAAGGTAAATGAATGGATAGATGGATGGATGGATGGATGGATGGGTGGGAAGGTGGATGGATGGATGGATGGATGGATGGATGGGTGGGATGGGTGGATGGATGGATGGATGGATGGATGGATGGATGGATGGATGGATGGATGGATGGATGGATGGGTGGGATGGATGGATGGATGGATGGATGGATGGATGGATGGATGGATGGGTGGATGGGTGGGTGGATGGGTGGGTGGATGGGTGGATGGATGGATGGATGGATGGATGGAGTTAACAGCCTTTCAGCCTTTGTAGGCTGTGTAAGGCCAATGATCATGAAAATCATTAGAATAATTCAGAGTATTCTCGAATCAAGTCATGATGTCCCTAATTATTCGCTTCCTACGAATAACCTAAGGACATGTGGTGGGTCTAATCTGACCCCCAACCCAACAGGGGGCTGGACAATTAAGAAATCTATAGCAAACACCAGGATTATTTGTACACAGTATACTGTTTCTGGATGTTAGCATTTCCACCTCCTTAGATGGAATATCATGTCCAGGTATACGCACAGCAACAACTGCAGCTGTCTGCTGAAAATGCACCACAATTTCACCATTAAAAGATATATTCAGATTTGGTTACTGCTTGCAATTCCATACTTACAGGTTCTGCTCCTCCAGCTCGCTGCCAATCTGCCGACTCATGTTCTTCAGGACAGACACACTGGAGCCCACCTGGTCTAGCTGATCATCTTGTGTCCGCATGATCAGCTGCAAGGTCAAGGTCATGTTCTTGTTGTTGTTGGCATTTTTTTATTTTAAGAGTTCTCCCCCCATATAACAACTTTTTGCCCATATATGGGTCAGAAGCTTTCAGGTAACTTAACCCTATGATCATTGGGCTTCTCTGATCAACCCTCTCCTTATCAAGGTCAAGGCCATCTGACAGTTACTAGCTGCATGCAGCCAAGACTCACCACAAGGTAATAGTAAGAAAATAAGTGGATAGTTTTCAGGGGAAAAAAACACATTTTTACTTAGCACACTCAGTGAGATGGCTAGAAACTGGACTGTAATACTTTTGGACTTAGCAACAGTCAAAACTTTTTTTTTGGTAAATAAAAGACTGGTGCATGCAAATGATGTGGATGTGATTTCACGGTTGCCATATGCATGGCACTGAGAGCTGCATAATCCCTAATGATTTATTTTGTGTTGTGTACAGAATATACAACATAAGCTCTCTATCCCTTCTTTTCTCTCTATCCCACCTTTCCTCGCTCTATCACACCTTTCCTCTCTATCACACCTTTCCTCTCTCTCTATCCCACCTTTTCTCTCTCTCTATCCCACCTTTTCTCTCTCTCTATCCCACCTTTTCTCTCTCTCTATCCCACCTTTTCTCTCTCTCTATCCCACCTTTTCTCTCTATCCAACTTTTCTCTCTCTCTATCCCACCTTTCCTCTCTATCCCTCCTTCCCTCTCTATCTCACCTTTTCTCTCTCCATCTATCTCACCTTTTCTCTCTCTATCCCACCTTTTCTCTCTCTATCCATCCTTCCCTCTCTCTCTAGCCCACCTTTTCTCTCTCTCTCTATCTCACCTTTTCTCTCTCTATCCCACCTTTTCTCTCTCTATCTCACCTTTTCTCTCTCTCTCTATTCCACCTTCCTCTCTCTCTCGCTCTCCTTTCCTCTCTCTCTGGCCCACCTTTCCTCTCTCTCTCTGGCCCACCTTTCCTCTCTCTCAACCCCCCCCCCCCCCCCCCCACCTCCTCCCCACCCCCCACTCTCTCTCTCTCACTTCATCACACTTTCTACACTCAGTCATTATCTCATTTTCTTATTGCTAGTTACATTTTCAGGGTTAATTGTGCTTCATAAATGCCATGCTAACCCATCTCCCTCTATATTTGAATGTGGAAAGTCTCTTTGGGTTCTTCCTTTTTCAATTTCTGTTTATCTCTTTCATTCTTGATTCATTCTTCATGCGGAGTTCTTAATAAAGATAAGATTTCTACCAAACAAATTACAGAGTCTATTTGCAAAGGAAAAATTAATACCTTAAATTATTTAAATAATGTTATGATGCAGGTCTTTTTTAGCAGCACAGACGGGAAAACACAAAGCAGTAAATACACTTTTGTCATGGTAAGAAATCCACTCAGAGGTAGGCACCACAATCTTGAGTCATTCTACACAAAGAAATGAACAAAATAGATGTCTTACATAATTTCAAAGAAAGCTATTTCATAACTTTGTCTCAGATATTTATCACACTTCCCAATATAATTCTTAACAACTATGACGGAACAATTAGGATACTACGTTTCCCCTACAAATCCACTACCTATACAGTGTGAGAGCAAGGGAGGTAACTCCTTTCATTTAGAGTTACATCCCTTGATGCCACGTGGATGTCGGTACTGGAGAATAATTTCAGCTTCAACCAGCTTAATTCTACATATCTACTACCCATCAGTCCCTGTCCTGCAGGGCAGCACACAATCAGAAGTAGATAAAAATGATATCACTAATAGCTCTACAAGTCATTCTTACTGCACTTAACATAATTCACAAAATTGAACACTGTTATTGACATCACTTAATTCATTCACCAACTAAGGTGCTAATAATCATTATACAGTGCATGCATATGATCAAACATATTAGATTATCCCAAGATAGCACTTGTAAATACTAATCTTGGACTTTTCATCTTGGTATTTTAAAGATGTTGGGTAATGCCTTTTCTGGGTGGATCAGAGGGGTCATGTGCCTTTGCGTAACAATGAAAGGCGGCACATCTCATGCAGTCGCATGATTATCCCGATCATCATTTCTAATGAACCAGAAGGTCATCACCAACCTTCAATGGCACAGAGCAGCCTTTAGTGTCTACAAAGCTATCTAAATTAAATGGTATGACTATTTTGCATGCATCACATTTATCCCCAAATAATATTAGAAACACAGGGATGAGGGATAAAAATAATTCTTCTGGTGATAAAATGTAATAAATTATGTTGTGGTTTAAAAAATTTCATAATATATTAACCAGTGAGTCAATACTATCATCTGTTGTGTTTTGGATGTAAGAGTTTTGAAAACTAAAAATGGCTCACAGCTGACCACCAAAGGTGAAATGTTTTTGTATTTTCTTGCAGAAAAAAAATGCAGGTAGTAAAAAAATCCATGTCCATTTTGTTAATCTTTACAAAGTGAAAAATGTCTCTTATGTATAGGAACTTGTTGGTAAGACAAGAGAAATGATATAAATTGCTATGGGAGATAACTCTGCATGGCCCTCTGTCAGCAAGCCACATCACCAATCATGGCATAGTTTAAGCATGCTGGGAAATCTTGTTAACAAGTTCTATCCATACTCACATCCATCCATCAAAATTACCCACCACATCATTCATCCATCCATCTATCCATTTACCCATACCCATTCACCCCTCCCTCTCTATATCTCCCCTTCTCTTCACCAAATTTCTCCCTCCCTCCATAATCCTTTTTTCTGCATCCATTCACCTCTTACATCCATCCCCCCTTCCTCCCCCCCCCCCTCCCCCCCTTGTGCACACACTCATATATCTTTCCTATCCACCACACATCCCTCCCTCTCTTCATCTATCAATTAAGGTAACAAGGTGATGATATTGGTTTTACATAGCGACTTATCCCCCTGATCACTGGGCAGCTTGATCACTGCTTCACTGGCACCTGGCAACAAACACAGTGACAGACAGGACACACATATTCAATTGCCAGCACCATCTCCTCTCTCTGGGGAGGACTCCAACCCAATGCTGGTCCATAGCCTCATACAAGGGTTAACTGCACCAAAATGCCCTCACAGGTATCCAATTTTACTCCTGGATGGATCCATTCATCAATCCATCTACTCATTCATCCACCCATTCATCAATCCATGCATTCATCCACTTATTCATCCATCTATCTATCCATTCATTCATCAATCCTTCCATCCATCTACTTACTGTCCATCAATCCATCCATTCATCCATCCATCAACTCATTCATCCCTTCCTCTATTCATCCATCCATATGTCAATCCACTCTCTCCTCAAGGTCAAACCTGCTGTTGCTGCTGAGTGTCATCGATGAATCTCTGGTTGGATCTTTCCATCTCGTTGTCCAGACGTGTGTAGCGGTCCTGTGGCTTGCTTGGTCCATTGGACAGCAAGGACTGCAACAGTGGAACATATATTGGTCACAGACTGCCAGAAAGCACAGCATTACAAGTTTCTGGCGACACAAGAGGATGCATCAGTCACAGACAGCCCAGAAAGCACAGCCAGACCTGGTTACCCCAAATTTTGCCTCTGCGTACTCACTGGTTCAGATAAGCGTATTTTTTAAAAACTGTGCGTATTTTTTGCGCGGACCGACATTTCAAAAATGCAGCTTTTGGTTTGCACAATGATACTCCGCAGTCAGTCAACGACACCAAAAAAAAATTTGAAGTGGCAATGCAAGTGAAGAGTTAACTGCCCCTTGACCACACACACACTCGATCTGCCTTATGGTGGCCGCCACCCCGCCTGACGTACTGACTTTGCCTGTCCGGGGAGTTCACCGACATTACTGTTACACTGTTCATGTTCGCAACTAGAGCATCACACACACAGTAGGCCTATTCAAACGTATCCAAGCGGCTAAACAATCAAAATCGCAATTCAACTGCGCAAATTAATCTTCTCTGAAGAAACGGTGATGCTACCGAAACGCATTCAATCAAAAGTTTGAGCAGCAGTCGAAAGGCAAAAGGAACGCTAGAAAGGGTTCTGTCAAAGAGTTCTGGGAGCACAGGGCAGCCGTCGTGCTGCAGATAACCGAATAAATAAACACGAACAATGTGGAGCAATCACATTGTGAAAAGTGCGGTGGTCACTGGCCCTAGGCCTGTGGAACCCTCAGTCACTCTCCGCAGTCATCTCCCGACCTGGATGAGGCAAGGACACAGAAGGCATTGTTTTACCTAAACCCGGACATGTTATTTTTTGTCACGTTTGTGTCCAACATCAGCGTCGGGCCCTGGAGTTAGGTCGCAGGGACCACCCGTTGAGAGTCAAACGTGGGATGGAGTTATGATATTGATATATATCCAACCACGCAGTTGGGTATATAAACCGTACGAGACCGTACGAGGCCGTACAGCTACCTACAAAAAAAAAATTCGGTAGCCGTACCGCACGGCTACGGAATCTCTTCCAAGAAAATGTGCTTACCGTATATCCTCCACAGGGCCGGACCAAATGAGTTGTGGGGGGGGGGGGGGGGGGTTCCTTTTTGGTTGGGGGGGGGACAAATCAGCGAAGTGGTGAAGCCACGAGCGCGCGCCTGCGAAGCAGGCGCGCAAATAGGGGGGTCCGGGGGCATGCCCCCCCCGGAAAATTTTTGAAAAACGGTTAAAATCTGTGCAATCTGGTGCATTCTGGGCCTTGTTTTGAGGGGTAAGAGCAGCATTGTTTTTGGAGACACACACAAAAAATATATTTAAAAAAAAAACTCAAACCAAGGTACATGCTTTTTCTAGGGGGGGGGGGGGGGGGGGTTCCGGAACCCCTGGAACCCCCCCCTGGGTCCGGCCCTGCTCCAGGAACTTGAAGTGATCAAGCCTATGATTTTCAGTACAGTGCAGGTTGGATAAAACAACCAAGAAATACACACACACACACACACACACACACACACACACACAGACAGAGAGAGAGAGAGAGAGAGAGAGAGAGAGAGAGAGAAGAGAGAGAGAGAGAGAGAGAGAGAGAGAGAGAGAGCCAATCAAACTTCAACGGAAACAGGGCCTGTATCCAGAACGGCGAGTTATTTTAACCCCGATTTATCTCTAAAGTAAACTCAGAGGATTCCAACTGTCTGTTCCGCTCTCCCTTGGCTGGAACACCGTTCTGGATATGGGCCACGCGTGCCAGACGTGGACTTTATCGCGCGAAATTGCACATTTAGGAATACGCAAAAGCTGCATTTTTTTCCGCGTATTTTTTCAGAGGCATGCGTAATTTTCGTATTCCATTTTTTCTTGCGTATTAATACGCAAAATTCGTACGGGTACCCAGGTCTGCACAGCATTACAAGACAAGTTTCTGGCGACACAAGAGGATGCATCAGTCACAGACTGCCCAGAAAGCACAGCATTACAAGACAAGTTTCTGGCGACACAAGAGGATGCATCAGTCACAGACAGCCCAGAAAGCACAGCATTACAAGACAAGTTTCTGGCGACACAAGAGGATGCATCAGTCACAGACAGCCCAGAAAGCACAGCATTACAAGACAAGTTTCTGGCGACACAAGAGGATGCATCAGTCACAGACTGCCCAGAAAGCACAGCATTACAAGACAAGTTTCTGGCGACACAAGAGGATGCACCAGTCACAGACTACCAGAAAGCACAGCATTACAAGACAAGTTTCTGGCGACACGAGATAATGCACCAGTCACAGACTGCCCAGAAAGCAAAGTATTGTAGGCTATGTAAGGCAACTAAGCTAGAACATCACTAGAGTAGTTTAAGCACAAATTAAGTCCCGATGTCCCTAAGCATTCGCCTCTTTGAATCTCGTAGGGAGACGCGGCTGGTCAATTCTTACCCCAAACTCACTGGGAATTTTCCTGTCTGTTTTAATAACATGTATCCACATTTTAATAAGTGACCCAGAAATGTGCCACGCACTGTGTGTTTTACCACAGATCACAATCGTAAACCTTTTATCTCTATTTTGACTGGGATTTTAGATCCACGTTGTGATTCACCACCACTCACAATGCTCACAGGAACCCTGTTGACTCCTGAACACAGAAGCAGTGAGTGAAAGGAACAGCTGGTGCTTGGAGTACTCACCTGTCGAGCGCGTGCCTCATCCTGAGCTCTGGCTGGTGGACTGGAGAGTCGACTTTTCATGTCCTGAGTACAGAGAGCTCAGTTTTCACATTTCCTCCCCATCAAAAGCATCTTTAAAGTCAAAAAGAATTTCCATTATCTCAACAATCATGAAATTTTTCTTATAAAAACACTACACAACTCAGAATTGACTGAGGGCATAATGCAATTCATTTTGTGCTGTGGGGTCACATATTGTAAAAGATGTAAATGTTTGGTATGCAATAACAGGACACAACAGTAATTTACGACAAAAATTTGACTAATAAAAAGACACAGAAAGGAAGCACATGATGAACATTTCTTACCTTTACCGTCATTTTGGTTTTTTCAATGAAGTTCCTCCTTTCTCGAATTTCGTATTCATCAATTTTGAACTTCTTGGGATTCTTCTCCACAATACTTGCTTCAGAGTCAAGGCAAAACTTTTAGCCATGGAGTGGAAGGGCCGGACAGAATGAAATCAAAAGTCAGTGCCAGATGACTCTACACTGGTTTGGCAAGCTTTCAAAGGGAGTCGGTGGCCTGTATTCTGAAGGAGGAGTTATACACGAAAAGCTTGCCAAACCAGCACGGAGAAACAGTCAGATGATGACTGATTAGACGTTGACTTTCAAAGGCAAAACACTTGCATTGTATCATAATACTTAACCACTAGGTTTTATACCTGACAAAGACTTCCCTGACTAGAACTAAGCTGTCATCAGCTGTGTCGTGAGTGAGGTACATCGGGAAATGTCCATGTTTTTTGCATTAACGGCGTGTTAGGGTGTGTAAGCGATGCGTGTGTTTGGCTTTTTGTTTTGTTTCTTTTAGCCTTCATCACTTAGTTTTCCTCGTGCCCGTTTTTTAAATGATGTCACTTGGCGCAATAAATTACTGTGTGTGTACTTCCATGCTCTTCAGTGCACTGGCAATCATTAAATCTACTGAGATTGTAAACATATTACCATTCTCTACTCCTTTTCTGTGTCTACCTCCTCTTCCTTTTCATTCCTCTTTACCATCTCATCTCCTACACAACTTTGCAATCATCCCCCTTCTTTTTTATTCATTCTGCATCATCTATCCTCCTCCTCCTCCTCCAATTCTTCTTCTGCTTCTTCATTTCCTTTCTCCATTTGCATCATTAAGACTGTCATAAGGATCCTTCTTCCATATTACTCATTGATAACCATAGCTTCCTCCTTTTTTTCCTCCTCCTTCCTCTCTTCCGTCTACTCTTTTTCTTCCTCCCCCACCTTCTCCTATATTTTCCCTTCCTCTTTTACTCCTTTTTTATCCCCCACTTCCTCCATTAACTTTTTTTTCCTCCTCCTCCTCCTTTTCTCCTCCTCCTTTCCTCCTCTATCCTCTCCTCCTCCTCCTCCTCCTTTTTTCCTTCTCCTTTCCTCCTCTCTCCTCTCCTCTCCTCTCCTCCTCCTCCTCCTTCTCCTCCTCCTCCTCCTCCTCCTCCTCCTCCTCTTCCTCCTCCTCCTCTCTCCTCTCCTCTCCTCTCCTCCTCCTCCTCCTCCTCCTCCTCCTTTCCTCCTCCTTTCCTCCTCCTTTCCTCCTCCTTTCCTCTCCTCCTCTCCTCTCCTCCTCCTCCTCCTCCTTCATCATAGTATTCTTCTGTGCATTCCAAGGATATCCACTGTCTCTTCCAGGTCTTCCAGGTCCCACTCGATGCTGCGAAGACAGTTTCGCAGCTCGTTGGTGGTCCAGTCGCTTTCTTCTTTGGACACTAGGTTTGGGGAACTCTGCAGCTCTTGCCATCTTGTGAAGAGTCCATTGGCTGTCTGCAACGCCTTCTGCACCTCTCTGGAACACACAGCCATGAAGAATGATATGAAGAAAGGAAGAAGGGGGTGGGGGTGTTGAGAAGGGGGTATAAAGGGAGATAACTCTTAATTGGTTTGAACTTACACTGTAGAAAATGTGACAAAAAGCACAGTCTATCACATTATCCCTCCAGATTTACTGGAGGTCCTCACAGCTTTATCTGTCTCTCTGTCTGTCTGTGTGTCTGTCTGTGTGTGTGTCTGTCTGTGTGTGTGTCTGTCTGTCTGTGTGTCTGTCAGTCCCGACTTAACGGCTGATATCTCAAAAACTACTGGTCGTATTTCCTTGACATTTTGCACAATTGAATGTATTGATCAAATTTTCAGAATCGAGGTTTGAAAAGACAGTGACTTTTTTTTTCATTTTGGTGTTGCAAAGAAGGCAAGGGACGGAACTCCGTCCCGACTCAAGGGAATTTTTGGCATGTGTGACGTGATCATTTGACGTCGAATAACGTGACGTAATTTCGAGGAGATTGGACATTGGTGAAGGAGAAAGAAGGATTTTTTATCCCTCCAGGTTTACTGGAGATCCTCACAGCTTTATGGATTAGCTCACTCGGTACGCGCGTCGAGTATTTTTTTGTCGCTGGGACATGCTTGGTTGTAGGGGATGCGCGTACGGGTTCGAATCCGCACAGAAGCTTCTTTTTTATGTGTATATGGTATGAGAGAGAGAGAGAGAGCCACCCCACCCGTTGTTGTACACGTGAGAGGTTGCGGGTTCGAACCTTACTTTCCCCCCCCCTCTTTTCTTGAGAGGTTGCGGGTTTGAACCCGATCTTTTTTCTTCTTTTTTATGCCAAAACCTGGAGGTTCAGCGCCAGCGGTTTTTATCAGATTCTACATAGGTGACAATCACTGATAAAATCATTGGTGTTCATTTACGTACACATTGCACAAATTTATATGAATCAATGCTGTGAGGAAACCAGAGGGTTCAAAAAGAGTTATATCACACTGTGATTCACAAATGATTATTTTTTAAGTAAATCAATCTAGCTTCAGTTGTTTTTCAGTTAAGGCAACAAATGAACAATAATAAAAATAGTTGAGGTCAAGTTCATCCACGGTCATGCAACACAAAGCTGTTAATTCAAGACATAGGAAGCACAATGGTGATTATTGGCACTTTCTACCATGAGATATGGTCACTTTTAGTGGTTCACTACCCCATTTTGGTCACATTTCATAAGGGTCAAAGTGACCTTGACCTTGATGATATGTGACCAAATGTGTCTCATGATGAAAGTATAACATGTGCCCCACATAATTATTAAGTTTGAAACAGTTATCTTCCATAGTTCAGGGTCAGGGTCACTTCAAAATATGTATACAATCCAACTTTGAAGAGCTCCTGTGACCTTGACCTTGAAGCAAGGTCAACCAAACTGGTATCAAAAGATAGGGATTACTTTGCCCTATATACCATATATAGGTCAGGTATCCAATCTAAAAAACTTCAGAGAAAATTGAGAAAATGTGAAAAATGACTGTTTTTTAGACAACATTTATCGCCCCTGCGACCTTGACCTTGAAGCAAGGTTAAGTCACTGTGTATGTTTTTTGAGGCCTTGTCATCATACACCATCATGCCACATTTGGTATTGATAGACTTAATAGTCTTCGAGGAAAATCCTACGTTAAAGTTTTCTGACGCCCAGACGCCCGGACCGTACGCCTGGACGGACGAAAAGGGTGAGTACATAGACTCACTTTTGCTTCGCATGTGAGTCAAAAAACGGGTTGGTAAGTTTGCCTGAACTTTAAATATATTTTTCAATGTTTACACATTTGTTTAATAGATCTAGAACTAGAAGAGGCCAAATTGAACATAAATCAAAATTCTTTCACTGATAATTTTTTTTAAACATAAATTTCTTAGTGGATTCCCTGAGCGCTTGTGTGGCAGGAAAGATGGGACAGCATACATATCTTTTTAAACTTTTTTTGTGGTAATTACAATTAAAAATACCGTTTAGGGTTGACAGAAAAAGGTGTGTGTGTGTGTGTGTGTGTGTGTTTGTGCGCGCATGCGCGTGTGTGTGCATGAGTGTGTGTGTGCATGCGCATGCGTGCCTGTGTGTGTGCATGTGTGTGTGTGTGCAAGTGTGTGTGTGTGTATGTGTGTGTTTGTGTGTAGATGTGTGTGTGTAGGTGTGTGTAGGTGTGTGTGTGTGTGTGTGTGTGTGTGTGTGTGTGTGTATGTGCATACATGTGTATGTGTGTGTGTGTGTGTGTGTGTTCCTAATTTTCTTTCTCAGTTGTCCCCTGTTGTAATTTGAAGCTGTGCATGCCCACATTAGCATTGAGTTATTGTAACTGTCACCATGAGTCTTATTGAGTCATTGCTAAAATTATAAAAACCGTTGGCGCTGAACCTCCAGGTTTTGGTATTAAAAAAAGAAGAAAAAGATTGGGTTCGAACCCGCAACCTCTCGAGAAAAGAGGGGGGAAAAAAAGTAAGGTTGGAACGCACAACCTCTCACGTGTACAACAACGGGTGGGGTGGCTCTCTCTCTTTCTCTCTCTCTCTCTCTCTCTCTCTCTCTCTCTCTCTCTCTCTCTCTCTCTCTCTCTCTCTCTCTCTCTCTCTCTCTCTCTCTCTCGAATACCATACACACATTTAAAAAAAAAAGCTTCTGTGCGGATTCGAACCCGTATGCGCATCCCCTACTAGCAAGCATGTCCCAGCGGAAAAAAATATTCAACGCGCTACCGAGTGAGCTAATCCATAAAGCTGTGAGGACCTCCAGTAAACCTGGAGGGATAAAAAATCCTTCTTTCTCCTTCACCAATGTCCAATCTCCTCGAAATTACGTCACGTTATTCGACGTCAAATGATCACGTCACACATGCCATAACTTCTCTTGAGTCAGGACAGAGTTCCATCCCTTGCCTTCTTTGCAACACCAAAACGTAAAAAAGTCACTGTCTTTTCAAACCTCGATTCTGAAAATTTGATACATCCAATCGGACCTAACTTCCAGTAAGTGTGCAAAATGTCAAGGAATTTTTTTTATCCATTCAGTAGTTTTTGAGATATCAGCCGTTAAGTCGGAACTGACAGACAGACAGACAGACACACACACACACACACACACACACACACACACACACACACACACACACACACACACACACACACACACACACACACACACACAGACAGATAAAGCTGTGAGGACCTCTAGTAAACCTGGAGGGAAAATTCTCAATCATGATTGTTGTCAACATTAGGATCTTCTTGGTGAACCAGCATTAGCAAACACTGTTGTTGCCATCATCATCACTGCATTTTTTTAAATCATCATCATCATCATCATCATCATCATCATCATCATCATCATCATCATCATCATCATCATTCGGAACATTGCTGTTCTCATCATTCTCTTTCTCAGATGTCATAGCAGTAATATTGCATGCAGTGCACGCATGCGTGTGTGTCGGTGGGTGGGAAGATTGTCTTTTGCATGTTCTTGTGTGTGTGTGTGTGTGTGTGTGTGTGTGTGTGTGTGTGTGTGTGTGTGTGTGTGTGTGTGTGTGTGTGTGTGTGTCTGTGTGTGTCTGTGTCTGTGTCTGTGTGTGTGTGTGCATGAACCCACACAATCACGCATGCAGCTGTGTAAGCGCATATGTGACTGGGGCCTCTCACGTAACAATGCATTGTCTAGATCACGATCAAGCCCTAGTTTTCGCATTCTGCTGTATAGAGTATAAATCTACACCACACCGTCTTCCACTTTCTCTTCTCCTGATGCACCTGTCTTCTCCCCAATCTCCCTCCCATTCCTGGGTATCCTCATCCCACAGAGACAACGTATTGTTTAAAATGACCACAACCGCACTATCACAAAGTATCATTAATTACAACCAGCTAGTTAAGGTCAGTTGTCTCGGGTTGAGAATACGACACACAGACAGAAACTCTCCCCAAATACTGCATAGCTGCAGTTGATTGCAGCTCAGTCAAACCAACGTGCCCTATCGATCGCACGATCAGATTTCCTGCAGATCTATGCTTGTGACGAGTTCGCCTTCCCTTTCGTCAGTTGATAACACCATCTCTAAGCATACCACTACTTGCTATTACAGCAATAACTAATATCACTGACAGTAACAACAAGAACGAAAAAACCCACCACTAGTTTAAGTTGGAAGTGAACGAGATGTATAAGTTGTAAGAACACGGTATTCCAAATGTATCTGGAGTCACTTTAAACACAATCAACTTAGCAAACTAGTTTACGTATGTAAAGAGACAGGCACGCGTTTTCTCATCAACACTAGACACAGACACGGTGACAAGGCAAGCTCAGTCGAGTCACTGCTTGAAGTGCTTCACGTCACCAGAACAGGATTATTTTCTCTGCCCTAAATGCATGTTTCTCGTCAAAAAATATCTGCAGCGCGTCTGGACGATTTACGATTACGTTTACAAGGGTTGTATGGCATAGGACTGCTAATTTTGACGGCTAAAACAAGCTAAAGCCAGCTAAAAACCTGATCGAGTTATTTTTAGCCGCATACAATCAGACGACGACCCCACGAGACCTAAAACCTCGAAGCCATTACACGATCTTGGACGACTCTATAGCAACCCACAGCTACTTACTCTCGTACAACGAAGAAAGGGTCCTCAAGCGACATGACGGTATGTCAAATATCCGTTCTCTCCCGTTCTAGTCCACACAATCTCGTGTCAAAGTCAGGAACTGGTTGGGTTCGTTCTTTCTGCCGCAATCATGGCGACGCGGTTCGGGCATTAATGACGTCACTGCGAAGGGGTATTCCCAAGGTCTTATTCGCTTCCGGGGTTTCCCACACAGTCAGTATATGCACTGTATAGGTATATGTCGGGCAGGGCCGGACTAGGTACAGTGAAGGGGGGGGGGGGGTTGCAAAAGGGGGTCCAGGTACAAAGATGCAGAAAAATCAGCGTTGAAACCGCCCCCCTCCCCTCCCCCAAGAAAAAAAACAACAAAAAACTGCATAGTTGAGGTACATGTTTAGGCTGGGGGGGAGGGGGGGGGGGGGGGGGGGGGGGGGGGGGGGGGTTTACGCAACCCGGGTTGCGTAACACCCTCCCCACCTAGTCCGGCCCTGTCGGGCTTGCCGGTCGCGCATCCGCCTCTACAGCCACCAGTGTGTCTGCGGTGGACGTGGACAGCAGCATCGACTCATCTTCGTTCGCGAAGCAACGCCATAGAAATAGATATGCACGATCGAGGAGACACGGATGTGCGTAGGCCTAACATTGGTGACAGAGATCCACAACTCGATGACGTAGTATATCTTATGCATGGGGTCAATTATACAACCTATTTCTTTTTCTACAGGTTGTGGTTATGAAGATGCTGAGGCAATTGTACAGTGTGTGTGTCTGTGTGTGTGTGTGTCTGTGTGTGTGTGTGTGTGTGTGTGTGTGTGTGCGTGTATGTGTGTGTGCGTGTGTACGTGTGTGTGTGTGTGTGTGTGTGTGTGTGTGTGTGTGTGTGTGTGTGTGTGTGTGTGTGCGTGTGTACGTGTGTGTGTGTGTGTGCGTGTGTACGTGTGTGTGTGTGTGTGTGTTTGAGGGACACAGAAAGAGAGAGAGAGAGAGAGAGAGAGAGAGAGAGAGAGAGAGAGAGAGAGAGAGAGAGAGAGAGAGAGAGAGAGAGAGAGAGACAGAGAGAGCGCGAACGAGCAAAAACTTTATTGTATAGGCTATCAGCCCAGTGCAAGGACTCAGCAACACGGGCACAGATGTAACAATTTATGATGTAGACCTGAGAGAGAGAGAGAGAGAGAGAGAGAGAGAGAAAGATATATATATATATATATATATATATATAGATATATATATATATATATAGATATAGAGAGAGAGAGAGAGAGAGAGAGAGAGAGAGAGAGAGAGAGAGAGAACGAACGAACGGTATTTATTTGAGCAGGCCTCCGGCCTATCACAACCTATAACTCCCCCGACAGCACACCAGACTGGCAAATCCCTGGATACCAGCCCTGGCCAGCCCTGGCATCCAGCCCTGGACTAGCCTAGAAATGGTCATTGGGCCAGCCCTGGCATCCAGGCCTTGCCTATTCCAGGCCTGGAATTATTGCCTTAGGACCTGCATGGGTTCCAGGGGTGGTCCGGTCCAAGCCCGATAAACTGTCTTGAATCCTTCACTTGAATAACTGTATAGCATTTTCTTGAAAAGGAGAAGAATTCTCCAGCAGCCATACCCGGCCAGATACAGAGAGAGAGAGAGAGAGAGAGAGAGAGAGAGAGAGAGAGAGAGAGAGAGAGACAAACACACAAAAACACAAAAACACACACACACTTGCACACAGAGCGCGCACAGCACACACAAACACAATGAGAGAAGGCAAAAATTGTACAGATTGAATTTAGATTCCAGAAATATCTTACTAAGTGTAAATAACATTACATGAAAAACAAAGTCATTGATTGACAAGTAACGACATTTATTAGAATTTATCTATAAACAGTCACAGTGTGCAATCTTTGAATTCAGCATGAAAAGTACCCGCATGAGTTACATGAGTTGTATATTCAAAATATATGCATAGATTTATAAATTTAGTTGTACTTTGAGGTTAGAGATAGTTTGGTTTGCTAAATCTATCTATCTGTCTAAGACAATCAATATTCCATTCTTCCATTTCCTTTCCACTTTCTGCCTATGCATTTTGTTGGGTGGTCTGCGTGCCCGGTCTGTTGCTCTTGCCGCCTTTCTGCCTATCCCGCCAGCAGCTCAGCCACTCTCCTAGGTAAGATGTGTACATCTTCCTCTCGACTTGATGTCGTTCTGAGACAGCATCTGTCAAAACAAATTGGTGAATAAGAATTATATATTTGTGAACAAAGCACAGCTCCAAATAGCAAAACTAAAGCTTCTTCATTCTTCCTCAATAGCTCAGCATTCCATATTCTATAATAACAAATGCGTACATAACTTGATCAAACACTTTTATTCAGACATTAACAAATGTGTTAAGATTTTGGCACTGCCGCTTCTGATGACAAGAAATGAAATCATTAAATTTGTTTTTTCAGGTCTAAATGGAAGTTGCACGATTTAGATATTGAATATTTCTTACTGAAGAGGACAGCTGTGTAAACGCCGTCTTGCTGAGGCTCGATTTGCCAGATCGGTTGTGCTCAGTGCTGTTTGTCTGCATTTAAAGGCATAGTAAAGATACATGGCCGATGACCTTGTTATGTCCACGTTCTCATTCGCCACATCATCATGTGCATCAATGTGATACTTTATATCAAACATACAGAAAATGTACTTCTGCCTTCAAACTTCATAAGCCGGACATCTAAAAAAAATGGAGCCCATTTTCGTCCTCTTCATTACATGATGGACAGATGAATGATACACGAGCATCTTTGGTATAACGATATATATATGTACATACAGTTCACTGGCCCCCACACGGAAGCGGACCAAAGTGTTTCTAAAAACTTGTTTGTCAATATTATACAGATACAGTTCTCTCGTGAGTGAAGATTTTAATTGTCTGTAAAACTCATATCTCGTGCTGTTTGCGAGAGCAGCAGACCAATTTTGTACCTACTCGGCAATAAGACGCCCCTTTAAGTCCCCTAGAAACTGGATCTCATTCTGGACATACTGCAAATTCCATGAACTTTCAAAGTTGTGTTTACATAACAATCCTTTTGTGACCATGTGAAGTGAAGCCCGAAGTTTTTACATGACTCTCTCTCTCTCTCTCTCTCTCTCTCTCTCTCTCTCTCTCTCTCTCTCTCTCTCTCTCTCTCTCTCTCTCTCTCTCTCTCTCTCCCTCGTCCTTGAACTTGAACTTGAAAATTTCTATGAGGTAGGCTGTGTAGCCTTTTCATAGTTCATAGTGCTAGACGTGCATGTGTGGCGACTATTATGCAGTCTAGGTGCAGCAGGTTGGGTTAATAGTAGGGCTGTCTTTCCAGAAGTAGTCTAACCTAGCCTTGAAGTTGTCGACAGTGTTCGCAGATACGGCGTCTTCAGGAAGACTGTTCCAGGTACGTGTTGACGACTCTGAGAGAAGTAGTTGACTCTCACGTTTAGTCTGCAGTGGTCTTTGGGGAGTTTGAGAGAGTGGCCTCTGGTTTCTCTGCTGTTGGTTGGCTCGAAGCGAGGTCTGTCTGCATCATACAGTCCATGCACGTACTTGAATACGTCTATCATATCTCCTCTGAGACGTCGGTGCTCCAGACTGGGAAGTTTGAGGGCCTTCAATCTCTCACTGTAGGACTTGTTTTTCAGACCTGAGATCAGCTTGGTCGCTCTGCGTTGTACGGCCTCAGCTACTTCTGCACAAAGCGTCTTGTGTTGTGGTTGCCACACTGAGTGCTAGGCCATATTCGAGTTTGGGTCGGACTAGGCCCATGTAGGCCTACAGTTGGATGAACAGATCCTCCGTCAGGTAGTCAAACGTTCTTCTGAGGATACCCACTACTTTGTTGGCTTTTGCTGTGGCTATTCCGACATGCGTTTTGAATGTTAGTCCACTGTCAATATGAACGCCCTCTTGTTGTTCGCAGAAATATTTCTCATGGAGAGAGAGAAAGAACAGAAAATCCTCAGTATCTAGTCACGCGGTTATTCGTTTAATTATCCCTCATCGAAGCTTTTGAATGTTCAGTCATTTTCTTCGTGGAAGTGAAATCAAAGACCATACATTACTCAGACCGCGCACTCGGCTATTTTTGCACAATACGCGGAGCGAGGTACGGATTTAGAGTTACGTCCCCGTTTTCGCGTCTTTCGACGCTAGTGTTGCGGGTAGGTGGTCTCTAACTTGCGGTCCGTCCCAGCTCGCGCCAGGAAAGTAGAAGCAGGACTTCGGCGGGAGTTTTCTACATGAAGATCTTTAATTCATGGCTTGGCAATAAACGTACAGCGATGGCGAGTGCACTTTCAAAGGCGCCAACAGCTCCACAAGCTCTCACTTGCTCACAATAACGACTTCATCCATCTCTGCTCCAAGAACAAATCAGGACAGACTCTTACCTCTCTTCATAGGCCAGAGTCATCACGGTTCGACTTATCCCTACACCCATGATGCCACTGCTTCCAGCAATCACTCCCAGTGATAACACGCCAAGAGTTCGAAACGCCACGTCTTTCTATGCCATATTTTTCTAACTGTCGTCGTCGCCGCTGTCATACGTCACTTTTTATTATTACGTCATCGTCACTAAAAACCGTCCGTCTCAGTCCAGTCTGATCTGTTCAAGGACAGGGAAAGTTCCCGGACCTTCTGCGGCATTTCCCATTACATTTGCATCCGCAGGCATTTCACATTCTTCCGCAACACAGCTCCCTTCTTTCGAGACCAAGACGTCCTCGTCGGTCTTCCCACACCTCCAACTACAATACCACAACAGGAATGAATGTGAAAAAGTTACATGCCTGAAAAAAAAGAACAAGAAGTCCATTACTCATCTGGTCGTGCTCATCCTTGGTGGTCCACGTGGTGGAGAGAGAGGGACGAACTGGTGGCATCACCCGACAGAAGGATCTAGGTTTCCTTGCGGTAACCTTTTCTCCCCCCTGACCACAGAGCCATGGTCCCGCCACACCACAATACGTCCGAACATGCACCTGGGTCGTTCCCTCGTCGCTCTCACCTTTCGAGGGCGACCCAAGGCTCCCTCTCTCGCCAGTCACTCCTCATCGATGTCCGCCTACCAGTCGGGCGGAGGTCCTCCCTTGTACCTCCCGCGTCGGGCACGGTCCTCCACCCGTGGTCGGGCACGGCCCCGCCGTCGTCCTGCCTGTGACTGAGCCGACTTGGTGGAGTGTCTCCTCTCAGCCCGTGGGGTATGGAGACACAGAGCAGTGCCCCCAGGAGAGGTCTGGTGATCGGCCTTGCGGTCGTAGCCAGGCCTCTTCCTGCTCACGCTCCGCTGCAGGTGTGCCCTTGCGGACACTTGTACCGCCTGCAGCATGACTTGGAGCAGTCCCACACTCTGGGGCACTTCGGTGGGGGCATCCACCGCTCGTTTCGGCACTGCTGCCGATCTACTCGCCTTTGCAGGGCCACGCTGACGACGGTACGATCTCGCCCGGGAGGCGCAGATGGCACAACGTACGTCGACAGCAGTCGCTGACGGACTTGCGCCGACCAACCCAGAAGAACCGCTCACTGACGCGTCGGTAGGTCTTCTGCCTTCCAAGGTGGCCAGCTGCTGGGTCATCGTGCAGCTGTCTCAGCGCCTCCTCCTGCATGGCTTTCGGCAGAACAGGGAGAAGGCGGCAGGTTTCTCCCTTCTCGTCCACCCACTCCTCATCGATGTCAGGGGGCACAGGCTGTCGGCGTGGAGACCGCCACCAGTCGGGTGGAAGTTCTCCCTTGTACCTTCCGCACCGGGCATGATCCACCATCTGGAGTCGGGCGCAAGAGTGCTGCTGAATGCGGCACGCTCCCCGGTCCTTCCAAAGATGCGAGCGGCTCACCACCCGTGGTCGGGCATGGTTCCTCCTACGTCCTTCCCGTGACTTCCAGCGACGCGCGTGGCTCACCACCCGTGGTCGAGCATGGTTCCTCCACCGTCCTTTCTGGAAATGGGTCAGCTTGGTGGAGTTTCTCCTCTCAGCCCGTGGGTTGAAGAAACCTGGCGTAGTGCCCTCAGGAGAGGTCTGGTGATCGGCCTTGCGGTCGTAGCCAGACCTCTTTATGCCCACGCTCCGCTGCAGGTGTGCCCTTGCGGACACTTGCACCGCCTGCAGCATGCCTTGAAGCGGCTCCACACACTTGGGCACTTCTCGGGGGGTTTCCGCCAGCTTCCCTGTCCACGCCAAGTCCGTTGCCTGTCTCGGCGCCTCTCTTGCCACTGCGTCCTGGAGGCTTGCAGTCTCTTCATCGACACGGGAGTCGCGGTCTCCCTTCGGTCCCTCGACGCTTGTCGCTGCTTCTTCCAGGGACGAGTCGAGGCGGCCGATCTCCCCGCGCATCTCGGTCTGCACCGTCCCAATCTCCTGGCGGAGTTCGGCGGTGCTGCCTGTGAGAGCAAGAAACCGCTCCATGAAAGCCTCAATTCCCTGTCGCCTTTGTTCTGCCTCCTCCCGTCGCTGCTGTTCTCTCTGTTCCTCTTTTTGTCGTTGCCGCTGTTCTTTCCGTCGCTTTTCTTCTGCTTTTTGCTGTTGTTGCAGCTCTTTCTCCTCCTGTCGCTGCCGCTCCTTCTCTTCTTCCTTCTTCTGCTGCTCTGCCTTCTCCTCTTGTCGCTGCCGCTCTTTCTCTTCTTCCTTCCTCTGCTGCTCTGCCTTCTCCTCCTGTCGCTGCCGCTCCTTCTCTTCTTCCTTCTTCTGCTGCTGTCTCTGTTCTTCGAGCAGAAGCTTTATCATTACCAACATGTCCTCTGCCGGTTGTTGTTTCGCCTCTTTGCGTGCGGCGTCCGACCTCGTTATTCTTTTCTCGCCTTCAGCGTCCATGCTTTTCTACTTTTTTTCGATTCCCCGTCTCGGGAACCAATGTTGCGGGTAGGTGGTCTCTAACTTGCGGTCCGTCCCAGCTCGCGCCAGGAAAGTAGAAGCAGGACTTCGGCGGGAGTTTTCTACATGAAGATCTTTATTCCATGGCTTGGCAATAAACGTACAGCGATGGCGAGTGCGCTTTCAAAGGCGCCAACAGCTCCACAAGCTCTCACTTGCTCACAATAACGACTTCATCCATCTCTGCTCCAAGAACAAATCAGGACAGACTCTTACCTCTCTTCATAGGCCAGAGTCATCACGGTTCGACTTATCCCTACACCCATGATGCCACTGCTTCCAGCAATCACTCCCAGTGATAACACGCCAAGAGTTCGAAACGCCACGTCTTTCTATGCCATATTTTTCTAACTGTCGTCGTCGCCGCTGTCATACGTCACTTTTTATTATTACGTCATCGTCACTAAAAACCGTCCGTCTCAGTCCAGTCTGATCTGTTCAAGGACAGGGAAAGCTCCCGGACCTTCTGCGGCATTTCCCATTACATTTGCATCCGCAGGCATTTCACATTCTTCCGCAACACTAGCGAGAATATAGCAACGAGTAGGAGTCTGCAACCTTTGGCGGCTTGCATTTCCTCATTCTGCAAACTACATGATACATGAAGCATGCAGCAGAGGATAATTGCAAAGAATTCACTTATCTCAACGTATGGAAGAGGGTAGGTTTCCGAAACTAGGGATGCAGACGAATCCAGAATGCACTCGATCAATGTCTATCCTGCTGTACTCGCGGTACTGAAGGGCAGGGTAAGGAAAAGTCTTTCCACACGTTGCATTGTCTTCGTCATCACAGTTTTTAACAAATTCAGCATTTTAACAACAGTATTTTCTCCTGAGGTACAACAGTGAAAGGAATCTTGTGCGTCACAAATTACGAAGTTTGATGATTTTTCTGTTCTTCTCGCGTTTATGCGCGAAAGAGGCAGTGCAGTCCTTGAGAGTTGAAGTACACTCTCAACATTTTTTGCTGTACACCTCTTCCATCATCTCCACTGCACGTGACAGATCATCCACATTGTCACACTGAGACCTTTTCCTGCAGCGTGATTGTATTCCTTGAATAGAAGAAGGAGCTCGTTGTTGGTGCCCGTCAAAAACCCTGACAACGACTGTTGGAATGATGCACACAGACTTGGCGTGATCTTCTTCGCGATGTACCCTGATATGTGCGTCAAGGCACAATTTTCTGGAATTTGATTTGCAGATACCAGGGTTGTGATGTCATTTTGATAGTCAGTGCCATCCTTGTGGTCTTGTTCGAGCTGCATTGGCTCCTGAGGAATGGGTTCATTTGGAGTGATGTAGTTCTCAGTTGTCATCAAAGTTTTCAGGTTGATCAAGAATTTCGCCGAGTCCTCAGCACAGTTGCTCCCGTCACTGTGAGTGAATATTTGATCCACCATGACCTGGCGCAAGATCTTTCTCAGCTGGCTGGAACAGGGGTTGTCCACACGTCCGAGATTTCCTCTGATTCTGGAGAAGATGTTTCAAGGCAGTCCTGTTTAGTCTTCTGTCAAGAGCAACTTGAACGAGGTTCATAGGTCTTCCAGGGAGAGCTGCGCGGACGGCCA
>JAWQFJ010022716.1:0-12500 GCA_034096865.1 Theodoxus fluviatilis | reverse complement strand
TGAAGAAACTACATGGTTTAAGTCAATGAGCAAACGTAATTATCTTCAAAAATATCCAAACTAGCAGTGTGCCAAAGTAGAAGTATTTATCTTCAAAACTTACTGAGCCTTAGGGATTTGAAGACACCAAGACGCACACAAAGCACAAAACACAGAAAAAGGGGAAGAAAGAAGGCTAAAACAACACTTACAGATTGATGGTCCCTGCTCCATGCAGACAGCAAAATCCAGTGTGATTTTTCACAAGTATACATATGCAGCACACAGAAGTAAAAATATTCCATTTGAAGTCACATTGATGAAATATATTTCACCTAATAATATATACGTTATTGCTGAGAGCAACCGGCGAACTCGAAGTCGAAGTTCGACTTGAAGCCGATATTCGTAACACTGACTCATTCAACCCTTCAGTCTTGGCCTTTTTTACAAGTATACATATGCAGCAGACAGAAGTAAAAATATTCCATTTGAAGTCACATTGATGAAATATATTTCACCTAATAATATATATGTTATTGCAGAGAGCAACCGGCGAACTCGAAGTTCGACTCGAACTAGTCGAAGCCGATATTTGTAACACTGACTCATTCAACCCTTCAGTCTTGGCCTTTTTAGCAGCAGCTGCTTGCTTTGCTTGCAGGCGACGCTTTTGTTTCTGTGGACGAGGCATTCTCTTTGCTCAACACAATTGTAACAGTAATCAATTTCGAGAAATAGCCTTGAAATATGATGAACAGTCAAAAGTCGCATGGAACAATGCAGCCATATTGTTTACAACCGCGGTGCATTGTGGGCAGGCCGAGTGAATCGACGAGGTGTTTGCTGTGCTCTGATTGGCTAAACTTTGACCCAGACGCTAACGCTATCAATGAAATAGTAATGCGTAGCCTTATATGGAAATCTATCGCAAACATTGCCGCTCATTCAAATGCTGGTGACCAATCGCAGTGAAGTCTATTTTTGTCGACAGTGCAGGGCAACACAGCTTCGAAACGTGAGCTATCTGGTGGTACCAAACATCGCATATTTCCGAAAGCGTTGCTATGCGTTTGAGGGCTTTAAAAATGGCCATGTTTCAGAATCCTTAGCATAAATATCCAAGCCCACGCTTTTGTAATAATGTTTTAACGACTTTTGCCTATTTTTTTTACAAGATGTTATTGTTGGAGTCGATAGATTAGATGTTGAGGAAGCAAATTCTGCAAAAATCCGAAAATCACTTTTTTGGTCTAAAACAGCTGCCGTGTCTGGCCTTAAATTAGAAGGGGATCAACGCCCGCCTTACATTTTTAAAAACACCTCATTCTTCCAGTGAAACACCTTTGATACTAAATATAGGTGTGTAGGCCCCATGTAAAAACTCACGCAAAAGGCCCGCCGAAAACAAAGTATTCCGAAAATCTGGACACACGCAGCGCTGCGGGGGAAATGTCGGTCCAAAAATGGGACGCGAGCGGCGCAAACACATGGGTTTTTGTTTTTAAATGGCTTGAGGTACACATTCAACCAATTCAAAACAAAAACACAAACAGTATTTTAAAGATAAAAAGATAGTTTTTCAATTTGATGATTTGTTTTGGGCACAAAAATTGGCTGCCATTAGTGACTGGAAAACACCGTTCCAATGGGCGAAAAAGAAAAAGACCAAAAATAGGCGATTTTACGCATTGATGGTGAGTTTTCAGGGGGTCTGCCGCAACCTAATAAAACAAAGCAACTTTAATCATTAACCAGGGACCAAAAGATAAAACAAAACATACTTGATTTTATGTACACTATATACAATAGTTCTGCAGCTTGTTTACTGTGACAAAGACTGGTAGTAGGCACTTTTCAGGCCTTTCAGGTCTTTGACACTGTAGTTTCTGTCAAGGGCTTGTCCAGGCCTGGACTTGGCTACCACCAAGGCCTCCAAGGTGTCGGATCCCATGCTGCCTCTGAAGTGTGTTTTGTTCTTTCTCACGACTGAGAAAATGCGCTCACAGTGAACTGATGAGTGAGGGATTGTCATTATGGCAAGCATAACCATGGGGAGGTGTGGGAAGAGGAGGTCTTCCCCTACACCTACACTCAGTTTGTCCAATGCCGCCATTGGGAGGTTCAGTTTTACTGTCAAGTCTACCATCATCGCCTCAGCTCGAACTACGTCGATGTCGATTTGGGACACTTTCGAAGGAGGCGGTGTAAAATATTCACTGATAGGTTTTTGCGCTGCTGCGACCTTCTTCTCCTCATTTTTCTTCACATGCTTTGGGCCTTCAACATGCCTTTCGATATCGTTGGCGCCACCACTGGAGATGCTGAACTGGTTATCACAAGTCGTACATTTGACAGTGGAGTCAGTGGTGCCGCGGACTATAAATGGATACTTCTCCGTGTACGCTGGAATGTAGACCTGCGACCTCCGCTGTTTCTTCGATAATTCAGAAACACAATCGCTTGGCTTTCGTTTTGACGCCATTGTTGCACATGAACACTGCACATACCGGCACTCTCCGGAAAAAACACTTCGTGCGTTGCGCTTGCGCACTGTACGAAAATGACGTCACTCGGCAATTTCCGGAAATATTTTCGCGCGCTGCGCCTGCGCATTACAGAACAAACCCATTCGGCAATCATCGGTAGACTGCTTCGGAAAACGATTCGCCACAGGCCAACGATTTTGGAAATTATTTTATTATAGTTTTTATTTTGATATTTCCGGAACGCAAAATAAACTCCCGTATTTTCCGGAACGCTCGCCGATTTTTTTAAATTTCCGGACAAAATACGGAATTTCCGTACGGGTAGGCAGGCCTGGTTCAGGGTCAAGATCACTTCAAAATATGTATACAATCCAACTTTAAAGAGCTCCAATGACCTTGACCTTGAAGCAAGGTCAACCAAACTGGTATCAAAAAATAGGGCTTACTTTGCCCTATATACCATGTATAGGTGAGGTATCCAATCTCAAAAACTTCAGAGAAAATTGAGAAAATGTGAAAAATGGCTGTTTTTTAGACAACATTTATGGCCCCTGCGACCTTGACCTTGAAGCAAGGTCAAGTCACTATGTATGTTTTTTGACGCCTTGTCATCATACACCATCATGCCAAATTGGGTGTTGATAGACTTAATAGTCTCCGAGAAAAATCCAACGTTAAAATTTTCGGACGCCCGGACGCCCGGACCTGACGCCCGGACGGACGAAACGGGTGAGTACATAGACTCACTTATGCAGCACTCTTCGACAAAGAAAACGTTACGCAGAACTCAATGGGTTAAGTAAGCATCTTGTACCTGTCATGTAGACGAGGATATTGCTTCTCTCGTCTGAGAGAAGGCGCTTGGAGCGTGGTGTACTGGGAGGCAGACGTCCTGTCAGGACTCGAATGAAGTTTTCCACTGTCACCTGCAATTGGTAATATCACAGATGTACCAAGAGACACAAGAGTAATAAGACAGCACAGGCAGTACAATTAAAAATTTAAAGAAAATTATACAAAACTCAATGCATGCGAAATCAAACACAGAAACCACTACAGCAATAGAAGCAAAGCAATCAGTTCGAAGTACTCATGAAACCTCAACATTTCACACCAGTATCTGTTTCTCCTTGAGAGAGGCCTGAACTTAATGCATATTGTCCCATACCACCTCTTTCCATTCCTTGCTGTTATTCCCATGAGGCCATTGAAAACAAAAAGTTGTGGTTTAACAAGGTAACATGGCATCATTTTTTCCTCTCTAAGACGAGGCCAGATTGGACATAAACCAAACTTTCTTTCACTGAAAATGCTTTTTTCTTGCCCTTAAATAGTGGATTTACTGAATGCTCATAGAGCAGGGAAGATGGGAGCGCTTGCTGCTTGTTGTTTACCATCAATTTCTTCTTGTTTTTCGTGATTGGGAAACGAATATTTTTGGGTTGGCAGAAAAAAAGGAGGTCAGTTGATTTACCATAACTACAACTTTTTTGGGGTGTGGTCTGGATGACCCATCAGCTGTTCTCTTTTGTGTCTTCCTCCTCAGACTCGATTGGCGTTTGTCAGGCAAGTGGCTCGCCTTGATGGCTAGTCGAGGACGAGTGAGACGCACCTATGGCTAATGAGTGAGAAACGTAGGCAACGCCTAGCCCCCGAGATGCTACGCCTAACAAACGCACCCAATGTTCCGACTTTAGCACTGGAGGGATGACCACAAGGTGGACTAACCTTTGTCCAACACTGTCCCTACGTTTACAACATGTTTGAATCTGCAATGCCAGCCGAGTTTCTGAGGACTATGACATTCTAGCCAAGGCAATCCAAAAGGCATTTTGGTTCTTTTTTCTTCGAGTGATCCATGTAACCATACAGGAGTTAGTATCAAAATCAGGATGACAAAGCAAGTAGTGTCTGGTTTAGTAATCAGATTTATTACAAAACAAGAAGGGCAAAGCCCATACAACTCACATGCTTGACCTTGACCTTTATATGACCTTGACCTTCAGGTGCCATTCAAGGTCAAGGTCAAACAACTAAACCTACCAATGACATCATACACAAAGAAATGCTTTACACATTTTTCCTACCAAAATACATGTGACCTTGACCCAAGGTCAAGGTCATCCAAGGTCATGCAACACAAAGCTCTTAATTCAAGACATAGGAAGCACAATGGTGCTTATTGGCACTTTCTACCATGAGATATAGTCACTTTTAGTGGTTCACTACCCCATTTTGGTCACATTTCATAAGGGTCAAAGTGACCTTGACCTTGATGATATGTGACCAAATGTGTCTCATGATGAAAGTATAACATGTGCCCCACATAATTATTAAGTTTGAAACAGTTATCTTCCATAGTTCAGGGTCAAGGTCACTTCAAAATATGTATACAATCCATCTTTGAAGAGCTCCTGTGACCTTGACCTTGAAGCAAGGTCAACCAAACTGGTATCAAAAGATAGGGCTTGCTTTGACCTATATACCACTTGTAGCTAAGGTCGCCATTCTCAATAACGTGGGAGAAAATTGGGAAAATGTGAAAAATGACTGTTTTTGAGACCACATTTATGGCTCCTGTGACCTTGACCTTGAAGCAAGGTCAAGTCACTATGTATGTTTTTTGAGGCCTTGTCATCATACACCATCATGCCACATTTGGTGTTGATAGACTTAATAGTCTCCGAGAAAAATCCAACGTTTAAGTTTTTTACGGACGGACGCCCGGACGGACGGACGACACGGCTCAGTACATAGACTCACTTTTGCTTCGCATGTGAGTCAATAAATCAGAATATTCTATTCAATGGTGATATGTCAAATTTCGCTGCCACTACCTACTTCAATGGGCAGCAGGGTGCAGAATGGGAATGAGGGAAAGGGAAAAGTGTAGAATGTATAACAAGCAATGCTCAAATGTAAGGGCACCTTTGTTAGGCATAGAATCTCGAGAGAATCTCAAGGGCTAGGCGTTGCCTATGTTTCTCGCTCATTAGCCATAGGTGCGTCTCGCTCGCCCTCGACTTGCCATTGAGACGAGCCACCTGCCTAACATACGTGCCCTTAGTCTCATGGCTGACATGTTACCTCATATCCTCTGTAGTCCACTTCCACATCATCTCCGTACACATTGATCTGCTGGTTGGCGTTGTTGAAAACAGTTGCTGGGGGGGGGAAAGTATATTAGAGCACCAAAATTTAGCATTCTGCAGAACTTAATCAAAACACAAATAATATACTTTATAAGTGTCTAATTCTCTCTCTCTCTCTCTCACACACACTCACACACACACACACAACCTAGGTTAACCTGCTTTCTCACAATTTGTGTAATTCTCCACAAATACACACATTAATATATGCTATAAAATATTTTGGAATCTCAAACGAATCAAGGTTATTTAAAACAAGAAGGGCAAAGCCCATACAACTCACATGCTTGACCTTGACCTTTATATGACCTTGACCTTCAGGTGCCATTCAAGGTCAAGGTCAAACAACTACACCTACCAATGACATCATATACTAAGAAATGCTTTACACTTTTTTCCTACCAAAATACATGTGACCTTGACCCAAGGTCAAGGTCATCCAAGGTCATGCAACACAAAGCTGTTAATTCAAGACATAGGAAGCACAATGGTGCTTATTGGCACTTTCTACCATGAGATATGGTCACTTTTAGTGGTTCACTACCCCATTTTGGTCACATTTCATAAGGGTCAAAGTGACCTTAACCTTGATGATATGTGACCAAATGTGTCTCATGATGAAGGTATAACATGTGCCCCACATAATTATTAAGTTTGAAACAGTTATCTTCCATAGTTCAGGGTCAAGGTCACTTCAAAATATGTATACAATCCAACTTTGAAGAGCTCCTGTGACCTTGACCTTGAAACTGGTATCAAAAGATAGGGCTTACTTTGCCCTATATACTATATATAGGTCAGGTATCCAATCTCAAAAACTTCAGAGAAAATTGAGAAAATGTGAAAAATGACTGTTTTTTAAACAACATTTATGGCCCCTGCGACCTTGACCTTGAAGCAAGGACAAGTCACTATGTATGTTTTTTGAGGACTTGTCATCATACACCATCATGCCAGATTTGGTATTGATAGACTTAATAGTCTCCGAGAAAAATCCAACGTTAAAGTTTTCGGACGCCCGGACGCCCGGACGGACGAAAGAGGTGAGTACATAGACTCACTTTTGCTTCGCATGTGAGTCAAAAAGGGATTGGGGTGTGGGATGATTAAGACCACAGAAGCTACACTGAGAAACTAGTCTCCACACACACACATCCAAACTACAGAGATCACATTGAGATAACCTCAACACTAACTTTAATTCCATATTACTGAGAAAACTAGCCAGAGCAGCTCAAACTCAAAGTCCATTCCACTAATGGAACCCCTGACTGCTGGGTTTTGGGGGACAATTCTAGGCACATTTTAAACTTCTACTAGGTAGCGGCAGCGTGCCCTGTTTGCAGCAATCATTCTGACCTAAACACCAATTTTCACCCACATTCACACACCAACAACTCTGACATCACAGCTTAGAAGTTAACTCCAGACTTCAATCTTTTTAATGAATGCGTTTTTGCTTGTTTCATCTATCGGGAAAAGTACAAGATTAATGAAAAGGCGCACCCCACTTTTCACTGATCGTGACGTTTTGCGCAAGCTGGCGCGTACTGTTTACCACTACCACTGTCTCGGTTTCGACCGGCTCGTTTACGACATGCTTGCTATACAGCTATATTTAGTATCAACTTGTTCAGCGTAAACTAAGGAATCTTTTGATATAAATTTGATATTTTTTCATTATTATGTATGTTAAGAATAGGAGAACATTGAAATTTTAAGGTGCTCCGTTTTTTAACTTTAATTGTAGATACATGGGAACTATCTAGGTTCAGATTGAAGGTAATTACGTATACTTTGGAATGGGGTAAGTGGTTAATATATGCGGAGCGTGTCGTTAGCGAGCAAGCCAATGAAAGCGCGCAATACATTCGACTTTGCCGAATGGCGCTTGCAAAAATGGCGTCCTCCATGGTGAACTTTGTCGCCTCTTCTGAGGACGAAATAAACAGTGAAATCGGTAAGTACCATGTTTTCTTGCTACATATGCGCTTTATGATTGGCATACAAATATTCTTTGCCATTAAATTGTTGTAGATATACAAGTTTGTTTCTGTAATTTACGTGTTTTCACAGTACGATTGTTACTGAGCGTCGTTGTACCGGAAGTGAATTTTCGGAGCATGGATAGGGCGAATCTGCTGTTATTATTTTACATTCTCTGATATTTATAGTCATGAAAATGATTATAATCGAAACTTATATGTCTATTGAATGTGTCCAATTTTATTTAGCCTTCAATCGCAAAGAATGCATTCAGACGCGCTCTTTCAGTTGAAGGTGATCTTGCTCCGAGATCTAGCGAGCATCGGAAGCGCGAGTCATGCTTCGTGAGAAGATGAAAAATAATGTCTGAAATGAAGTACACGTGTCTCTCTCGCAAAGCTATGTCATAAAACATGCAGGATGTTAGAAACAAAAATATACCCGACGTGCAAAAGTGTTTTTTCCCCCGTTATTTGAGTCCTTCACATGATTCTGATGACAAACATATCACGCCCACGCTATGTGCAGTGCTACCTGAGTGGGTTTGGCTTGTACTACACATTGTTGTTTGAGAATTCGTAACGAGTAGGATTATAATATATTTATTTTCCACATTTTCTTTTGTTTTAGTGTTACAGTATGACATTTACCGGCAGCTACAGTCGGTGTTTCTGGCCTCAGGAGGGGACAGTGAACTTTCTGGAATCTGCAAGAGGCACCAAGGATGTGTTCCGCTGGCCTAGCAGGGCTGACTGCTGCAAGATTCCTTCATCAGTTGTTTTTGCTCGCAACGTTGCACTTGCACCATATTCTTCTTCTGGCAGATCATTCACAGTGGAATCTCCAGCAAACCTGCCTGCCATGTACACCAGTTTCAAGCAGCACTTGATTGACAATTTTGTTTGAGTCTTTGAATGACTTTGATTTGAAGTAGGGATATGAATTTGACAATAGCAACTTTTCCCACTGTGCGCTTTGCAAGAATTTTGTTTAGTACATAGAACTGTGAACAGTATTTGTAAATATCTTCCTTGATTTAACAAATATGTGTGAAGATAACAGTATAACTAATCTACACACCAAAAATCATGGCTGTATTCCCAATAGTTTCTGAAATATTTCAATCTGAAATGTGACCCTCCACGACTAAATGAGACGCTTGCGCACTCACATAGTTTTGCGTAATAGCCAAGTAAAGTATGATGGGGTCAAAATGGTCGTTTTTTAGCTTTTGACTGTTTTAGAATCTAGAGACTATACTTTATTGTGTGTGAAAGTCTTTTGGATGAAATCGACCTCTAGACACACGGATATGTTCACTTTGTTTGCTTGGTGTTCAATTTCCCGCATCGAACGATCGTAAGACCACGCATCGAATTTCGCCTCCAAAGAATACAGTCGCACATGATCGCCATTAAGCCACCAACACATTTTGCAGGGGTAGAGGCTGGCCTACTTTCCCGAATGACCTTTGTTCACGGTCTTGTATCTCTAGAGCTGTAATCAGGGTCAGGAGCGAGGTATTTCAGGACAACAATCAGTTGCTATGTGGGAAGCCTCGCAATCTGATTGGCCGAGAGAGAGAAGGGACATAACTGTGGCCACTGTGTGTCGAGCGAGCGAACAAGTCGAATATCCGAGGAGCTGAAATCTGCGTTTGCTGCAAATATTTTCGATTCTGAAGCAGAGGATGATCTTCGAGAAGTTATAGAAGAGTACTATCTTCCCAGTTCCCATGTTTTGGAACCCGATCATTCAGACGATGACAGTTCTGAAAGCAAAGAACTTCGTCAACCAGAGGCTGAATTGATCGAGTCTGAGACGAAGGAACGGATGAGAGCGACTATGAGGATGGAAACTTTGTGGAGGATTTTGGTGTTCCGACCCTGGATCTCAGCTCCAGTACGGATGTTTACATCGTAGATTATGAAGACAGAAGGAAGCAAGCAGTGCATGCGAGCCTCGGAAATACAGCTAGCAGTTACATTTTCTCAGGACGTCGGGTAGTGTTTTCTAGGTAGTGTTTTCTAGATGATGTACAATGATTGTCTGATATTCCATGCCTCCTTGAATATCAGATGCTTGCAGTCAGTGCCCGAGTACACACATGCGCCAAATCGTGCAAGCCGATGCACAAGACATCATGTGTCCCTAGACTGTAAACAATGCATGTGAACCTCTGAATTACAGCTTGCAGTTACACTTTCTCAGGTAGTGTTTTCTAGATTGATGTATAATGGTTGTCTGATATTCCATGCATCTTTGAATGTCAGATGCTTGTGGTCAGTGCCTCAGTACACACTTTGCCAATTCTTGTGAGCTGGTGTGTAAGATATCATGTGTCCCTAGGTTGAAAACAATACATGTGAACCTCTGAAATGCAGCTAGTGGTAACATTTTCTCAGACAGTGTTTTCTAGATTGATGTGTATTGTTGGTGTGTTGTGGTGTGCTCTGAAGAAAATTTGATACACCTTATTCTTGATTTTTTTTTGTCTACTGAAGTAATTTAAAATTGAAATTAAAAACAAAGTAGTCATTAACTTTTAGATAGCTATATGAATCCAAAGATTGCAGTATGACAATAGGTGGTACATTTACTTAAGACTTCAAATTTATTCTACTTGTCAAAAAAATCCTTTTTTGCAAGAAGCAACAGCAGCCAAAGCTGAGTGGAAAAGAAAAAGCATTGCAAGAGACACTGAGAAGGGGAAAGATGGGGTGGGGGTGGGAGTGGGGGTGGGGGCTGGGGTGGTGGTGGTGAGATATGAGTAAAAGAAAATTCATTTTCTCAAAACTATTGTCCATTTTCAAATCTTCTGTTCCCATCTTTTAAAAAAGATTGTTTTTAATCACCTTGAATGTTACCCACAGGTTCCCAATATATATATTGAACACTTATGTATTAGGGATATTGAGATAAAGTTATTAGAATCTGAGCTATAAATGATTGTTGTCAAACTGTACATTTTCTTAGTAGTGTACAATTTATTATTTTTTCCTTTTAAAATGTTTTCTTCAAAACAAGCAGTTCTAGTCAGTAAGCTAAATCTATGTTTGAATAACATATATGTGGACGTCCACGATATTGCCTAACACTATCAAAAACTGGGGGTCTGGGTAAAGACACTTGAATAAAACTATCTAACACAGTCAGCATGCATATATTTCAAATTTATATGGGTTCTTTAAATGTTTTTGTAATGCTATGACCAATAGTTTTTATAGTTATGCTTTGCAGAGATTCACAAAAAAATAATTAAACTCGTACGAAGCGGAAAAATGGCGCCGAAAAACGGGACATTTTGCGACGCCACTTTTGAATGCTTGTTATCTTGTGCAAATTCACCTTAAAAAGTATAGATTGTGTGAAATAATTCAAGTTCAATTATTAATTTAGTCATATTTCAGTGGAAAGTCGCCACAAAATAAAAACAGAGGTAGTTCTACCGAAATAAAAAAGACATGCGTACGTTACTCTCGTTTCTACCACCCTTGCTCAGAGGAAAAAAATCGAAACCAAACATGTGTACATAAATGTGTTGAAGAGAAGGTTCAAATTACTTTTCCTTTCATTAGTTTACTCATACAACTGCATAGTTTTATTATTCTTTTGGTATTAACCAATTTCTTGGGACTATTTTGATGGTCAGCGTCGGTTGTTTCCCTGCGTTACTTACGAAAGGTATGCGTGTACCAAACGTGTTGCTATATTGTTCCGCACTCGAAACGGCTACAAAGGAAGCTTTTGTCATCCCGCAGTCAATGAAAAGGTTTATAGAAGGATACGTCATAGTACACGCGATTTTTGACCAATGAGAAGGCTTCGTTTCCTTCATTTCCTTCTGTTACGTACGACAATTTGCTACACATGTGCGAAGCTTTCAGTTCGTTTAATCCGTTCGATGGACCATCTTCATCCAATTTGGGTAAGTAAAGCATTCTACATTAGTTTTTTTAATTAATACAATTCAATAGTTTCGTTCATGGGTCATGAATAAATACTATATGACTAGTTTTTCTCTGGCCGTGCTTTCTCTATCCTGATCAACGCCGTTCTGGTTTTGGTTTCGATTGAGTTTCGTATCACATCGATTGATTTGGTCAGAATCACATCATGTTTGTTTTCATAGAACTAATTTGATGTTCCCTCATGCTAGATATCAAAATAATACCTTTTATAATGATATACGCATGTGATCGTCTCGCTGGTTACAAAGAAACCAAACACAGGTATGTCCCACCTAGTGTTAGGCAATATCGTGGACGTGCACATATACTAAGTTTTGACCAAATATCTTCACATTTAATGGAGAAAACGAGAACTCAAGATTTGATACTATTTATAGACCAGTCGGCTATATTGGTCACATGACTACAGCAAAGTCATAACTCATTCTGTTTTTGTATACTGCAAGTTAGTATCTGTCAAAAATGTAATTATTGACTTGTCAGAAATGAAAAAAAATTTTTTTACTAAAAAGTCATTAGCTGCCCATTATTATGCTATACGTCATCCCATTAAAAACACCAAATAAGTAAAAGTAAGTCAAGATAATGCATTCAAATTTTATAACACCCTTGCCCATATATAACCTAATCACTGAGCCAAATTTCATAAGTCTGAGATTACGGTTGCTAAGGAAACTGATCAAATTTCCTTAAAAAACTTTCAAATGCGTTTTTCTCAAACGTGAGCTTATTAGGCAAACTATCTTTAAAATGATGTAACTTTGCAAAAAATAGATCTCGATCATTTTTGCACCGTTGGAAAGCTTGTTCCCTTGATTTCATAAAAATATGCATATCTCAAAATCTTCCAAGCGCGACGAGAGACTCATTTTGTGATGGAGGGTCACAATGTGGTTTCCCCCTAAATTTCCGTCGTTTCCACT
>JAWQFJ010022715.1:7500-11328 GCA_034096865.1 Theodoxus fluviatilis | reverse complement strand
CTCCTCGTCCTCCTCTTCCTCGTCCTCCTCGACCTCCTCGTCCTCGTCCTCGTCCTCCTCTTCCTCCTCTTCCTCCTCCTCCTCCTCCTCCTCCTCCTCCTCCTCCTCCTCCTCCTCCTCCTCTTCCTCCTCCTCCTCTTCCTCCTCCTCCTCCTGCTCTTGCTCCTTCTTCCTCCTCCTCCTCCTCCTCCTCCTCCTCCTCCTCCTCCTCCTCCTCCTCCTCCTCCTCCTCCTCCTCCTCCTCCTCCTCCTCCTCCTCCTCCTCCTTCTCCTCTTCTTCCTCCTCCTCCTCCTCCTCCTCCTTCTCCACCTCCTCCTCCTCTTCTTCTTCCTCCTCCTCCTCCTCCTCCTCCTTTGCCTCCTCCTTCTATTCTGCCTCCTCCTCTGCCTCCGCCTCCTTCTCGTCCTCCATACACGTACAGGTTTGTTTGGGTGTGGTTAGGGTGGGATGGAAAGGACCTACATTTAGATGTGAACTGATGGGGAATTAATGTTTTAATAGTTTGACTTCGAATGTGTAGGTTGTCATTGGGGGGGTGGCTCCGTGGTGAGTTAAGGCGGAATATGGCGGATGTGGTTAGGATAGGAAACGGGTGAGGAAAGGGTTTTGCCCGGGAAAGGGTGGGGCACAGTTAAGGGTGCAGGGGTGACGGCAGTGGGGTGGAATGCAAGGGAACAGCTGAAGAACTCGACCTGACTGTCATACCACCGTGGTGAAGATCTCGCATTCTTAAGCGCCCCTCTCGGGTGCGTGTGTCCTGGTATCTGTGTTTGCTTTGCACCGCCTTATCATTCCTTGGTCGACCCAGGGCTCTGTGGTGTCAAGCCTCCTGGAACAGGAACCCCCCCCCCCCAAAGAGAGAAGATCGCATGGCTTTGCAGGAAGCGCGCGGCACCACAGTCGGGTGCACTGGGTTGTAAACACGATGGAAGAGTGAGAAAGCTCCTTTTAGGACGATTTGTCGTGTTTTGCCACGTCATACACGTTGAACCTAAAGGGAGCTTTCTCAATCTCCCATCATGTTTCTCAATCTTCTATTATGTTTACAATGTAGATCGCCAGCTCATGGCAGCCCCATAGCCAGTAGTCTCCCCTCCTGCTTGAGTGCATAGTCAGCTCCTCAACCTCTGCTTGCCTATTGAAACCTTATCTTTTGACAGATTTAGGAGAGCAAGCTTTGGTGTTGGTTTATGCGCGTGATGCAGTGCCATGGTTCAGTCCTGAGACTGGGGAAAATCTGGATGCATTCTTTCTTGCGGAATTCATAGGGCTGTGAAACGCTAGGAAACGCTAGGAAAGCAATCTAAAAGGTGTTTCCGATCTTTATTTTTTACGTGAACGCTGCAATCATTCCCAACGTCAAATCTGTCCGTTTTTGTAATTAATCCGTTTCCAAAACCAGACGCATTTTGCTTTATCGTCCTTATTTTAATACAGACTCCTGCATGATCCCGACGATCTCCATTTTAAAAAGGCTGAAAATGCATTTTGGGTTGCCTTTTCTGGCATACCAGAGTCCCAGGAAATCCACCCGAGATTTGACAGTTTAACTTTTTTTGTGGTCTCAGACAGAGCTTGAAGATGTTATGGTAGGAGAAATGTATTTATGTATCAATATTAAATGTCTGTTAGATGGAGAGAGAGAGAGAGAGTATTGCAATACATGTGATATGATGGCTGGCTGACTGGCTGACTGAATGAGTGGGTGGGTGGGTGTGTGTGTGCGTGGGTGGATGGATTGATGGATTGATGGATGGGTGGGTGGATGGATGGATGGATGAATGGATGGATGGATGGATGGATGGATGGATGGATGGATGGATGGATGGATGGATGGATGGATGGATGGATGGATGGATGGATGGATAGGTGGATGGATGGATGAATCCGATCCTGATACCACACCCACATGCCTTTTTGAATTTTGTTACTGGTTAGATTATGTGGATTTCACAAGCCCTCAATTAATCTTCTACACACTCCCATCCACCACCCCTCACACTCCCATCCACCCCCCCTACACACTCCCATCCACCCCCCCTACACACACCCATCCACCCCCCCCTACACTCTCCCATCCACCCCCCTCCACACTACCATCCACCCCCCCCTGCACACTCCCATCCACCACCCCTACACACTCCCATCCACCCCCCCTACACACTCCCATCCACCACCCCTACACACTCCCATCCACCACCCCCTACACACTCCCATCCACCCCCCCTACACACTCCCATCCACCCCCCTGCACACTCCCATCCACCACCCCTACACACTCCCATCCACCCCCCCCTACACCCTCTCATCCACCCCCACCCTCCTCGCCCCAGGCGCTCACCATTCCCTCTCCCACTCGATATCTCTCGCCCACCCTTCCTGTCTTCCCCCGACCCCCCGACCCCCTCCCACCGTACGACATGTGTCCACCGTGTGCAACCAGATCCACCACGTTCGAGTGAGAGAGAGGACAAGTACCATCATGAGAAATGCAGATCCCTCTCCCCACACATAATTCCTCTCCAGACTCAGCATGAGAAATGCAGATCCCCCTCCACACAGAATTCCTCTCCCGACTCAAGCCTAGCAGTAAATGATGTCGTCCCCCATAAACACACACAGACATATCGATCTTTTCAACCAACTGCCATAAATATTTTTAACATAAAGTGTTCTAGAACTGCAATATAAACTGAATATCTGCCAGTGCAATCCCTCTTTTTGCTCATTTTATATAACCCCATATATATCTTGTCTTTTTTTTGTTTTGGTCTTGCATTGCGAAGATTCTGTTGTATGTAGCCATTTTCTAAATGCTAGTGAAATATAAGTTTAATATCATATTTTGGATGAATAAAGTATATGTTGTGTTGTGTAGATATGTATTGTACTGTGTTATATTGTGTTGCGTTGTGCTGTGTTGTGTTATATTGTGTTGTGTTATATTATGCTGTGTTGTGTTACATTGTGTTGTGTTATATTGTTGTGTGTAGTGTTATATTGTGTTGTGTTGTGTTATATTGTGGTGTGTTGCGTAGTGTCATATTGTGTCGTATCGTGTCGTGTCGTGTCGTGTCCTGTAGTGTCGTGTCGTGTCTTGTTGTGTCCTGCAGTATCGTGTCGTGTCGTGTCGTGTCTTGTAGTGTCGTGTCGTGTCTTGTTGTGTCCTGTAGTGTCGTGTCGTGTTGTGTCGTGTCGTGTCGTGTCGTGTCGTGTCCTGTAGTGTCGTGTCGTGTCGTGTCGTGTCCTGTAGTGTCGTGTCGTGTCCTGTAGTGTCGTGTCGTGTCGTGTCGTGTTGTGTCCTGTAGTGTCGTGTCGTGTCTTGTAGTGTCGTGTCGTGTCGTGTTGTGTCCTGTAGTGTCGTGTCGTGTCGTGTCGTGTCCTGTAGTGTCGTGTCGTGTCCTGTAGTGTCGTGTCGTGTCCTGTAGTGTCGTGTCGTGTCGTGTTGTGTCCTGTAGTGTCGTGTCGTGTCTTGTAGTGTCGCGTCGTGTCGTGTTGTGTCCTGTAGTGTCGTGTCGTGTCGTGTCGTGTCCTGTAGTGTCGTGTCGTGTCCTGTAGTGTCGTGTCGTGTCGTGTCGTGTCGTGTCCTGTAGTGTCGTGTCGTGTCGTGTTGTGTCCTGTAGTGTCGTGTCGTGTCGTGTTGTGTCCTGTAGTGTCGTGTCGTGTCGTGTCCTGTAGTGTCGTGTCGTGTCGTGTCCTGTAGTCTCGTGTCGTGTCGTGTCCTGTAGTGTCGTGTCGTGTCGTGTCGTGTCCTGTAGTGTCGTGTCGTGTCGTGTCCTGTAGTGTCGTGTCGTGTCGTGTTCTGTAGTGTCGTGTCGTGTCGTGTC
>JAWQFJ010022715.1:0-2500 GCA_034096865.1 Theodoxus fluviatilis | reverse complement strand
TGTATGACTACATTAGCTTTGGTTCAACGTCTACTGTGCACCTACCCCTCTGTGTGACTGCGTTAGCTTTGGTTCAACGTCTACTGTGCACCTACCCCTCTGTGTGACTGCGTTAGCTTTGGTTCAACGTCTACTGTGCACCTACCCCTCTGTGTGACTGCGTTAGCTTTGGTTCAACGTCTACTGTGCACCTACCCCTCTGTGTGACTGCATTAGCTTTGGTTCAACGTCTACTGTGCACCTCCCCCCCCCCCCTCTGTGTGACTGCGTTAGCTTTGGTTCAACGTCTACTGTGCACCTCCCCCTCTGTGTGACTGCGTTAGCTTTGGTTCTACGTCTACTGTGCACCTACCCCTCTGTGTGACTGCGTTAGCTTTGGTTCAACGTTTACTGTGCACCTACCCCTCTGTATTCCAGAAAAAAGACATGTTCAAAGAGGATGTATATCTGCTGTTTTTTGTGTGAAATAGATATAAGGAAAATGTGTACGTGATTTAGGGCGCGTTTCTTGGGCCCAAAATCTCGAGATTCTCCCTCGATGGCTAGTTGAGGGCGAGCGAGACACGCATACAGCTAGAAAAACGGTCAACCATCAAATGGTAAGGCGGTAGAACATGGCTGCGTCCTGGCGCCAGAGTCGATGAAGAAGTTGCCGATAGACGATATAACTGACGATACAGATATCACATAAGTTTTTCATTTGATAGAGCATACCATGGTGACATTTCGAATGGCACGGGAACTTTTTGAAAGAAAAAAAAGCAACCAGGGTTCAACTGTAGACAGTGTTGTCGGAAATGTTAGGCCTCGATTCATTTCGATCAATTCAAGGGACATAATTCACAGAGCGTACGTATTCGGTGTGGCATGTTTGCAAGCGATAGACATTTTTTCGGCAGTGTATGTCCAAAAATAACCTATACACATACTCCTCAAAATATACAAATGAACACTCGAACAGGAAATATTTCCGTGTACGTACACTTTTCCATTCTCGAACCCTGAGAAGCACATTACAGGCACTGATATCTCCGAACACTAGCCCAACTCGCACTGTCTTCGCCATTTTGGCTCATCCGGGTCACTGCAGCGGGAAGCATCGAGGGAGCTCCGAACCTCCCTGGGCCTCCCGCCTTCACGGCGAGTGCGTCCTTTTGAGCGAGGAACGTAGGAAACTCCTAGCCCTCGCGATTCTCTCGAGATTTTGGGCCTAACAAACGCGCCCCAAGTGCAGTGATAAGTTTTCTCAAAAGCAGTTTTCCGCACTCTCGCCTTGTTTCTCGTGCAAGGTCACCTATCAAAATAACCAGCAGGCGCCATCCTATCACCTGAAGCCTGCACTTAATTGACAAATAAATATGGGCTAATATTCACCAAGTCTTTGCAAATTACTTATTGGCAAACATTCGGAAAAAAACTTGCGCCAAGTCTTGGCAAATCTTTAGCTTCTTAAAAGCTTGACGAAACCAAGCCAATATATTTCAAACAAAGGATATTTGCAATATGGCATCAATCGGTACTATGCCCATATCGTAAGTGTGCAATGGCTGTAAATGTAAACGAAGCGACAATTTTTTCTGCCATTGTGCCCTGAGGGGATCTCACGAATATATCGTGCCAATAGCTATTAGCATTATCTGTCGAGCCAATATCCCAAGTCTTGGCAAATATTTGCCAAGTCTTGGCGAAAACCAATTAAGAGCCGGAACACTTGACCAACTATTCAGCGAATATGTCCCAAGATCCGGCAAATGTTGACCGAATACTTGGCAAGTATTTGCCAAGACTTGGCAAACCCCAGTTAAGAACCGTCGTTAAATTAACAACGAGTCAAAACTATAATCTTCTTGGTCTATATCATGGCATAAGTGGGGGAGGCGCACATAACTCTACTTGCTCGGCCATACTTGTACGAGCCAGACCTTGTCAACCTCCACAGCTACAGTAATGTATCACGCAATGAAAATGCTCAACAGGCACTCTATTGCCAGCCGTACTTTCAAAAGGACACATAAAAACCGCTGGCGCTGAACCTCCAGGTTTTGGAGAAGAAAAAAAGAAGATCGGGTTCGAACCCGCAGCCTCCGAGAAAAGAGGAGGAAAAAACACACACACACACAAACACAAAAAACCAGGTGGGTTCGAACCCACAACCCCTCGAAAAAAAGTTTCAGTGCAGAATCGAACCTGGTCATGCATGACCAAGAGCCCAATGCTCTACCAACTATGCCATTGTAAACTTGTAGGTATGTGAAGCATTTATAACGACCTTGTCATAAACCCTCGTGGTTCGTATTTTGCACTGTAAATTGTAGAAAAATGGATGATAGCATGAACTGTTTGGTATTTCATACGGATCTAACCCATCAACGTCAATATTCTTTTCGTAGTATCGCATTTTGGCGCCTGCAGGTAGAGGTTCAACATATATCGAAGCGTTTTGCTGAAGTAGGAAAGATAACTCGGTTTGACTCGATGTCATTACGCAGAAATGTCGTTG
>JAWQFJ010022714.1:0-15478 GCA_034096865.1 Theodoxus fluviatilis | reverse complement strand
CAAGGAGTACCTCACACAACTATCAAAATGTTTTGCCCTTCCAAGACCCATAAGGGACTGAACAAAAATCAGATTCTGTCAGTGTTGAAGCAAAGCTCTTGCTTTGACAAAACTGATCCAGTTAGATTTGATTGAAAGTGACTATTGCAGTCATTGATAATTCACATAAAGAGGAATGAACACCTTCCCCGTGCTGTGTGTAGATGGCGGTGCTGAAGACACACATGTTGGTCCATACGGACAAGCGGACCTTCCCCTGTCCCTACGAGGGCTGCTCCTACTCCTTCAAGACCAAGGGCTCTCTCACGCGGCACCAGAGGAGGCACACAGGTGACTGAGTTGGAATTGCTTCTTGCACTCAAAGTCTTTGGAATATCTCTGCTACGTATCCATCACTTCTAATGTGATCAGTATTCCTGTGCCTATGCACACGTTTTCAGAATGATAATGGTGCAGTAACTGTTTATGAGTGTAATATCATATTGGCATCTGTGCTGATGCACAAGTTTTTGCAGCTAATTGTATGCTATGGTGGTTAATACCTGCAGCTACAATAAGAAATCCTCCCACCTGGGGCAAACATTTAGCATGATATTCATCTATTCTGAGATAATCATAATGCACTGTATTTGTATACTTATTTTAAATATTTTTAATCTTCATCAGTGGCAGCACTTGAGACAGCTGAACACCTGCACATGTCATTTTCAATGGAGTATTTGAGGAAATTAGAACATTTTGAAAAGATCAGCCCCACAGAGGACATAAACTTATCAAGGGTCAAGGGTTACCTCATGGCATGTGGTCAAAGGGGAGATAACTCTTCATTCCCCCCCCCCCCCCCCCCCCCCATTTTCATCGCGTTTATTTGATCTTGCCACCATGGCAATAATAAAGGCAAGCCTGATGTATTGTAGACAGGGATCAAAGATTATTCATTGATAGAATATAAATCTCATCATGGTTTATTGAAGCATGTTTGCTCATGTGTATTTTAGTTTTGTATCACTCACCAGTCGTTGCTGTACAGATCTGAAATGAATGGGTATGCTGCCAGGATGGAAACAAATCACCATGCATGCCCTTTTGACCTTTTTCTTGAATGATTGGCCTGCACACTGAAATCTTGGCATTCCCTGTGTAGCCATTATTTTACATCTGTAAGGCAGTGGATCATCTTGTACAAACTCTTTCTGTACGGTCCGTCAGATAAAAGCTTGAAGGCACAGAGGTTTATGTCTGCCCTTGTGCCACCTTTTCCCTCAGGTGAACGACCTTTCACCTGTGACCTGTGCAACAGGAAGTTCACAGAGTCAGGGGCCCTCACCCGCCATCTAAAATCCAGGTTTGTCTGTTTTTTCCTTGCTTTTTGTTTTGAATAGAGTCATTATTTTGGTAAGAGAGTGTGAAATGTACAGTCTTATTTGCCATATCTGAAGCATGTCTTGAATATGAAATTTCAGTGGACCTTGTTAATTTAAACTTTTAGATCAAACCACAGATTGAAAGGAGTAGTGAAGTTTTTATTGTTTTGGACCATAATTCACACAGGAAAAATTGACGTTTTATTGACTGATGATTTTTTTTAAAGAAAAAAAAAGAGTAGGTGTTATTTTAGTAGACTTCCAGTTTTTAGTAGCAAGAGGTTAATCTCAGTTCCTTTTGAAAATATTTAACCAAAGTGTACTCTGCAAAGGAAGTTGCTCTCAGGTATTTCAGGAGAAATCTGTTGATAATTTCTGCCAAGCCAAGCTTCTCACTACTGCTTTACTTATCATTTCAAAGAAGGCTATACTTCCTGTACCTTCTGCATTTGAAAGTTTTAACTGGAAAAGTTCAGTCCTTAGAACTCTATTAAGATGTTTTTGGCATTTGCCTCTGTACCCCACTTTATATCAGTCCCTAGAACCTACCCTATTTACATTTTCTCAGCACCTGCCCCTGTACCCACCTGTGTGTCTGTCCACAGAACTCCCTGCACCAAGAAGACGGATGCAGAGCTGCCTCGCTATGGCGCCAGGTGGCGGTTCAGTGCTGGCAGCCCCAGGTCTAACCCAGATTTGGGGGAGGGGGAGGTAGTTACCATGACAACCACAGTGCTGGTGGAGGGTGACTCCAACCCTGCTGGTCTGGACGTGGTGGCCTCCAATGAGGAGGTGAGTGGCACTTGAGGTCGTGCTGTAGAGTCACACACATACACCCATGCACTCTTGCAGACATGAACACACATGTACACTGGCATACATGCATACAGTATGTGCATGCACACACATGCACATGTACATGCACATGTACACACACATGCACACACAAGTGAACAATGAATTATTTTGTAATTAATTATATTCAATTCTTTACAGTTTTCATGTTCCTGTAAGTGTAAACAAAGCTTTAAAATTTCCTTTGGGTTTTGATGGTCACCTTGTGACCTCTATATTAAGACTTATCCCTCCAGGTTTACTGGAGGTCCTACAGACTTTATCTGTCTGTGTGTGTGTCTGTCTGTCTGTCTGTCCCGACTTAACGGCTGATTTCTCAAAAACTACTGGACGGATTTCCTTGACATTTTGCACACTTACTGGAAGTTAGGTCCGATTGAATGTATCAAATTTTCAGAATCGAGGTTTGAAAAGAACGTGATTTTTTTACTCACATGCGAAGCAAAAGTGAGTCTATGTACTGAGCCGTGTCGTCCGTCCGGGCGTCCGGGCGTCCGTCCGGGCGTAAAAAACTTAAACGTTGGATTTTTCTCGGAGACTATTAAGTCTATCAACACCAAATGTGGCATGATGGTGTATGATGACAAGGCCTCAAAAAACATACATAGTGACTTGACCTTGCTTCAAGGTCAAGGTCACAGGAGCCATAAATGTGGTCTCAAAAACAGTCATTTTTCACATTTTCCCAATTTTCTCCCACGTTAATGAGAATGGCGACCTTAGCTACAAGTGGTATATAGGTCAAAGCAAGCCCTATCTTTTGATACCAGTTTGGTTGACCTTGCTTCAAGGTCAAGGTCACAGGAGCTCTTCAAAGTTGGATTGTATACATATTTTGAAGTGACCTTGACCCTGAACTATGGAAGATAACTGTTTCAAACTTAATAATTATGTGGGGCACATGTTATACTTTCATCATGAGACACATTTGTTCACATATCATCAAGGTCAAGGTCACTTTGACCCTTATGAAATGTGACCAAAATGTGGTAGTGAACCACTAAAAGTGACTATATCTCATGGTAGAAAGTGCCAATAAGCACCATTGTGCTTCCTATGTCTTGAATTAACAGCTTTGTGGTGCATGACCTTGGATGACCTTGACCTTGGGTCAAGGTCACATGTATTTTGGTAGGAAAAATGTGTAAAGCATTTCTTTGTGTATGATGTCATTGGTAGGTTTAGTTGTTTGACCTTGACCTTGAAGGTCACCTGAAGGTCAAGGTCATATAAAGGTCAAGGTCAAGCATGTGAGTCGTATGGGCTTTGCCCTTCTTGTTAAGGTTGTATACTCGAAAACATCCCCCTAAAATGTCAATTGACGGAATGGCGAAATGCAAAATGTGTGACATGATCATTTGACGTCGAATAACGTGACGTAATTTTATTTGTATGTCTGTCAGTCCCGACTTAACGGCTGATATCTCAAAAACTACTGGACGGATTTCCTTGACATTTTGCACACTTACTGGAAGTTAGGTCCGATTGAATGTATCAAATTTTCAGAATCGAGGTTTGAAAAGAAAGTGATTTATTTAGGTCGTAAACTCAAAAACACCCCCCCTAAAATGTCAGTTGACAGAATGGCGAAATGCGTGGCCTAATGGCAATGAATCGATATTAAACTTGGCAGAAATAGACCTTGAGTATCCTAAAATGAACAAGACCACTCAAATTTCATGAACTATCATCCATTTTTCTACAATTTACAGTGCAAAATACAAACCAAGGCGGTTTACGGAAAAGAACGTTATAAATGCTTTACAAACACTCAGTCATACCAGTTCTCCAATGGCACATTTGGTAGAGCATTGGACTCTTGGTCATGCGTGAACAGGTTCGATTCTGCGCTGAAACTTTTTTTTCTCTCTCTTTTTTCGAGAGGTTGTGGATTCGAACCCGACCTGTTTTTTGTGTTTTTGTGTGTGTGTGTTTTTCCCCCCTCTTTTCTCGAGAGGTTGCGTGTTCGAACCCGATCTTTTTTTTTCTTCTTTTTTTTAATGCCAAAACCTTGAGGTTCAGCACCAGCGGTTTTTATGGTTGCCAAGGTAGAACATGTATTACATGGACAGTCCCTGTTGAACACTGAGTCATCTAATTTTTAAAATGCACACCTTTTTGGTACTGCATTTTTGGAAGACAAGTAGATTTCAGCATACTATTGAAGAGATAATCTCAAGTGTTGAATGATTTTTAGTCTAGCCAGGGCATTTTGATTACCATGACACAATTACAACTCAGTTGTTTTATTTTGCTGCAATTTATGAATCAGCTCTATGGAGAAATAGCGATTGCACTGATGTGTAGTTTCTAGTTCTTGGCACAATATAACAATAAATGTGTCTGCTGTTGCCATTTGTGGATGCCATGCCAAGTGTTATGGTTGTATTGAAGGAAATGTGCAAAGTTAGGGGTGTTTCCATACAATATTCAAGGACCGTTTTGGAGAATATAATAGCATACTTGATAATACTGAATACAGCAAAATAAGTTCTATATTCAACACTTTCGGATTAATTGACACCAAGATGCTTTCATGGTATGTCCTACTTTGAATGTAAAATGTCACACCATGACTGTAATATGTCACACCATGACTGTAATATGTCACACTATGACTGTACTATGTCCCACTTTGAATGTGAAATGTCACACTATGAACGTCACATAAACTTCCCCTCGTGTTCAGTGCCAAAAATGAGCTCACCAATAGACTTCAAACACTAAGTTTAACTTTTCTTTATTAAATAAAAGTATTTCAAGCAAGAAAGCTGTCTGAACATATTTTCATTGCTGTTTTACATATGAAAACATTTAGCACCTTTCCTTTAATAAAGCAGCCTGAGATTGAATTGATGAGAGTTTACAGAGGAAGGAAACTCTATTAATGATGCAGAAGCAAGATCTTAGATGCAGGCACCTCTACTTGCTGTGCAGTGACAGGAATGGTGTTGTGGCAGGTCGCCATGGCAATGCAGACCGAAGTGCAGGACGACGTGGGGACAGAAACACTGGAACTGGAGACCGAAGATTTCTCCTCCTTAATGCCCACACAGTGCAGGGTCAGTCCTTTCTTTCCCCTATCTTCTCTGTGTGTGTGTCTGTCTGTGTGTGTGCGCGTGTGTGTGTCTTTGTGTATGTGTGCCTTTGTGTATGTGTGTGTGTGTGACTGTATGTGTGTCTGTGTGTTTGTGTATGTGTGTGTGTTTGTTTGTGTGACTGTGTGTGTGACTGTGTTTGTGTATGTGTGTGTGTGTCTGTCTGTGTGTGTGCGCATGTGTGTGTGTCTTTGTGTGTGTGTCTTTGTGTATGTGTGTGTGTGTGTTTGTGTGACTGTGTGTGTGACTGTGTGTTTGTGTATGTGTGTGTGTGTGTGTGTGCTTGCTTGTGTGTGTGTGTGTGTGTGTGTGTGTGTGTGTTGTGTTTTCATGAAGGATTTCATTTGAAAGGTTTTGGGGGTCTGGATTGCATGATTATCCAGCATCCTATGTCAAGTCAGACCAGGCACGGAGGGATCGCTGCATGTTACAGGTGTGCCGAGTGCACTTGATGGCCACGGACACACTCAGTGCATGTTACAGGTGTGCCGAGTGGACTTGATGGCCACGGACACACTCAGTGCGTGTTACAGGTGTGCCGAGTGGACTTGATGGCCATGGACACACTCAGTGCGTGTTACAGGTGTGCAGAGTGGACTTGATGGCCATGGACACACTCAGTGCATGTTACAGGTGTGCCGAGTGCACTTGATGGCCACGGACACACTCAGTGCGTGTTACAGGTGTGCCGAGTGCACTTGATGGCCATGGACACACTCAGTGCATGTTACAGGTGTGCCGAGTGCACTTGATGGCCACGGACACACTCAGTGCGTGTTACAGGTGTGCCGAGTGCACTTGATGGCCATGGACACACTCAGTGCGTGTTACAGGTGTGCCGAGTGCACTTGATGGCCACGGACACACTCAGTGCATGTTACAGGTGTGCAGAGTGGACTTGATGGCCATGGACACACTCAGTGCATGTTACAGGTGTGCCGAGTGGACTTGATGGCCATGGACACACTCAGTGCATGTTACAGGTGTGCCGAGTGCACTTGATGGCCATGGACACACTCAGTGCATGTTACAGGTGTGCCGAGTGCACTTGATGGCCACGGACACATTCAGTGCATGTTACAGGTGTGCAGAGTGGACTTGATGGCCATGGACACACTCAGTGCATGTTACAGGTGTGCCGAGTGCACTTGATGGCCATGGACACACTCAGTGCATGTTACAGGTGTGCCGAGTGCACTTGATGGCCATGGACACACTCAGTGCGTGTTACAGGTGTGCCGAGTGGACTTGATGGCCATGGACACACTCAGGCTCCACCTGCAGACACACCTGGCAGACACACCCTTTCGGTGTGGACTGTGCCACTTCGTCTCAGACCAGCGCCAGGAGCTGCAGGAACACATGATCTCCCAGCACCAGACCCAGCTCAAGGTACCAAGCCTTTGATCTCATTTCTCCCATAGTTTTCACTAGTATTTAGACTATTTGTAGTTAATTTAATCATCATAAGGAGCAAGAAATTATCCTTCTTACATACCCCATTTTCCAGCCTGAAATCTAAGAATTGATATGTATCAGCAAAGATTATAGGTTACACAAAGATAGCTCATGCCGAGCTTTTGCTATATAAAGTTACAAGACGCTGCACCTAGCAGATGATCATAGGGGTGAATCAAGGGGAAGTAAGCACACCGCTTAGCGACAAGACGGAGAAGAAAGCTGCCTGCTGATTGGAGGATTCTATTCAGGGAACCAATCAGAGGACTGCTTTCGTGTAGATATGGCGTATATGTCTACTCTTTGCACAATTCAATGGCGGAGCTCTCTCTGGTTCGCACAGAAAAAGCTATATTTTGGGATACTAGAAACCCATCCAAAGAAAATGTAAGCCATGAACAGCATTAATTTATCAAAGCTGTATGTTGAATGCATCAAAAGGTATTGAAAGCTCCTACTTTTTAACAATCGAAATGCAGGTCGCAGGTCAACGCTTGATTGTACCTATAATCTTTGCCGAAGCGGCAACTGAATTCACTTAATCGAATAACTTTCTGGCAGCGAATCACCTTCTTGACAGGTATGTATTGCTTTGCATTTCCTAAAGATATTCCACAGGGGTGTATACGTTGATAAACAAGCTGGCATTCTTCGATAATATTGAAAAATAGATTGTTCTCATTCAAACCATATGCATGTAGATCTAGGTCGAGTTTGATTTCACAACGCCTGCTACAAAAAACAAAGCCAAAACACCCCCATTATTGCAGCAAATCATTTTATTACACATTACACCGTAAATTTATTCACAAACATGATCGGAACGCATCAGAAACGCGTCGAGAAACAAGCAAGTTTACATGTCGCTAAGCGGTGTGATTACTTCCCTAGATTCACCCAAGTACCTTCTGCTTGGGGGCGCAACGTGTCTCGATCCTCACAACAATGAGCTAATGAGCTATCTTTGTGTAACTATATAATCTTTGGTATCAGTGTGTGTTTGTTGTTGATGTTGTTGTTATTTACTCTCTGACCCAAGTCTTCCTTGATAATTTGTTACCTTTTTATATATCTAATCTGCTGAATTGTTGAATGTACATCTTTAGCATGGTCCCAATTCCCAGCTGTTTCTCTATGAGGATGGTATATGTGTACACAGTATCCAAGGTGAATGTCAGAAACACTGTTGGCTTCCCAGTGTGCTGGCCTATCCATTCTCACATTGCCTCAACCTCATGAGGAGATGCAGTGAACCGTAACTCTCTGGTTGTCATCAAAGAAAGAGTATGCATCTTCAGCTCTATGCTGTCATATCTGTTGAGAGGAAAAAATATGCCTGACTGTTGAAAAAGGTTTGACTCGACCCTCCATTCTAATTGTCATCGCCTAGTACCACTGAGGGTGGTTTGGCTGAGGTCAAGTGTATATAACTGAATGAAGCTTATGGCCTTTCAGCCTGTGTAAGCTCTCTAGGGCCATTGATGAAAAAAAAACATTTTAATGAGGGAAAAACCCCACTAGCTGGTTAGAGTAGGAGTCAGTCAAGGTAAGATTTCCCTAGTTATTCCCCATTTATAAATCACACATGGAAATGCAGGGGGTCTGTTCCCACCCTCAATCCTCCTGTCTTCTTTCACAATTCGTAAGAGGCAAATAACTAGGAACGCTGTCACTTGATTAGCGTTTACTCTAAACTGTTCTGGGCCCGTATTCACAACGGCGATTTATCTTTTTAACACTCGATTTATCCCCTAACCCCGATTTATCTTGATCGGTTAGCTAAGGTACGCTCGTCAGAGGATCCTAGGTTGCGCTTTGCAATATATACTGGTTTCCAGCCAAGGGAGAGCGGAACAGACAGTTGGAATCGTCTGAGTTTAGAGATAAATCGGGGTTAAAATAAATCGCCGTTGTGAATACGGGCCCTGGTGATTTTCATGTCTAATGGCCTTACATAGCCTACAAAGGCTGATAGGCCGTAAAATACTATCCATCCATCCATCCATCCATCCATCCATCCATCCATCCATCCATCCATCCATCCATCCATCTTGCCCCCAAGCCACAGGGGGTAGACTAGAGGGCTGTCTGACCATGGATCCATGCTTGCATTGCCAGGGTCTGGAGCCCAGCGCCTTCCTGCCACCAGATCCCAGCACCACCACCACTGCCAACTCTGCTGCCCTGAAACGGTGTGGAACTTGGCGTCTGTTTTGTTTGCATGTGTGTGTGTGTGTGTGTGTGCGTGCGTGCGTCCGTGCGTGCGTCCGTCCGTGCGTCTGTGCGCGCGTGTGCGTGTGTGTGCACATGCGTGCAGTGGCTTGAATGTATGTGTGCATGATTGTTTTTGTTTGTGGATGAGTGCATATATGTGCCTGGCTATTTATTACTGTCTCGTCTTCACTATTCTGTCTTGCTATCTGTATCTGTGTCTGTCTGTCTGTCATGGTGTCAGTGAATCTCTCATTTAATTGATCTTTCTCATCATGACTATTTAAGAGTAAGCAATTGGCTCTTTAACCATACAGATGCATTGCCTAAATTTGAGCCATCTTGGAAAAGATTCAGTTTGAAAGCATATTCTGTCAGTAACCTTTTTCCAGACAGCAAATATGTAATTCATCACCCATCAAATGACAATATGCTGGTTACCAGAGAGACAGACAAAGGAGACTTACAAAGAAACAGAGGGACAGATGATACAAAGATAAATGGATACAATGAGTTGCAGATCTGAGGGAAAGCAATAGAGGGCTGTGGACACAGCCCCACCAGAAAATGAACAACGCAGATTCCAAGGTGTAGATATCTCATTGAACGCAATGATCTCACTGACTGCAGGGCGGCACAGGTGGCAGTGAAACAGCTGATAGAACTGCCAATGCCCTCGGAGAGTCAGCCTGTACCACAGGAACCTGTGGCCCTCAGTGAGCCGCGAGGCCTGCACCGCTGTCCTGTCTGTCAGAGGAGTTTCCGTGGCAGCAGCTACCTTCGCCAGCACATGAAGAGCCACACAGGTAGGCAGCCTTCCTGCTGTTCGGGAGGGCAAGCACTTGCTGCCCCTACTGGATAGGCCTGCTTGTGTCTGGCAGTCTAGCAGCAATAGAAGCAGTGGTAGTAGCAATAGTAGTTGAAACTGTGTGGCAGTCTAGCAGTAACAGATGCAGTGGTAGTAGCAATAGTAGTTGAACTGTGAGATGTGTTCCCTTCTCCCCCAAAACCCTCTTTTCGAGAAGCTTGCAAGCACTCGCCCTCTGTACCAGGGCTCTGTACAGTTTTGTAGACAGAGTTGGAAAGACTGGTGTGTGAAGGATAGAGGAAGTCAAAGTGGTCTATAGAAAAACATAGCTTGTACTTTTATGTGGTCATACAGGTGCACATAGACATGTACAAAATCAAGCTGGTCTCCGTCTCTGAAGAGAGTAGTGTCTTCATCTTTTTGCGGAAACTTTTCTTCTTCTTCTAGAAACCAAACTTTTATTCTGGAAGACGGATCAGAACTAGCAATTGCACTTTATAAATTGAGAGGAAAAACTAGCATTTTTAAATGATGTTTTCTTCACCATGTCAAATTGAAGGTAGTGTGAGAACTTATCCTCACAATCAATGTAATGCATTACAGTATAATGCTTTAAGAAACTGATATTTAATGAGTATAGCCACTTAAATTTGACTTTAATGTTGAAGCCACTAAAAGTCTTCTGTAAACTCTTATAGAGCTGTTGATTTTCCAATGTTATTGTGAGATGCATATATACATAGGTTTGTTTAGAACTGTGTAACTGATTCCAGTTGGAAGTATGCACACTTGGGAGTTGGCTTGTTATTGTTGCTGGATTTTTAAAACCATGAATATCTGAGGTCAAAGGTATATATCTCTTGATTTAATATCGCATATTGTTGCACTCTTGAAATCTGCTTGAATCTTAAGGCATTTCTCATTGAAAAGCTTGGGATGGGTGGGAGGTGGGGTTAAGTTGAAAATCACCCTCCTAGACTAAGGTTATGTGTAGTGGGTGCTATGAGTGACCCACAGTCAAAGGGAGGAACAGCAAGCCCATGTTTAATCCCGGTTGTTCTTGTGTTGAGCTTCTGATTCATGGCATGGGGACATCACATCTTTCACTTCAATGTTTTTCAACCTGAAATGCTAATGATATAGACAGTAGACAAGAAATGAGAGTGTGTGCCTAGGATCCATCAGAATTGCCTGGGTACAGCAGGTACACTAAGATGTTTATGATCAGTTGCAAGGAATTGATGTTCTTGTAGGTAGATGGGCACCCTGCACACACAATGATGCACACATATGCATGCACACTCGCACATACACATATACACACATACAGGCTCACACACAATAACACTTACACAAACACTCCAAGAATGAACCACAAGTGAATTTTGAAATAACATGTGAGCATAGACTAAGTGAATGTCCTTGGCAGCTTTGAGTTAAAGCAGGGGTTTCCACACAACAAGATTTCCTGTGTGTCCACTACAGGGGATCGTCCTCACCGCTGTGACGTCTGCAAGAAGACCTTCACCACCAGAGATGCTCTGACCAAACACCTGAGTGTGCACAGCGACGAGCGCCAGTTCAAGTGTGGAGTGTGCCACAAGCTCTTCAAGAGAATCTCCCATGTCCGAGAGCATCTCAAGATCCACTCTACGGAGCGGCCCTACGGCTGTGGAGTCTGCCACAAGAGCTTCAAGTCCAATGTGAGTTGTGCCAACAGACATGCAAAATGAAAGATTGAGCATTCGCAAAAATGTTAAATCTGAATTATTATTACTACACACACACACACACACACACACACACACACACACACACACACACACACACACACACACACACACACACACACACACACACACACTTTCATCACATCTTTTTCATGGTAGTCATGTAAATTTTCAAAATGCCAACATGATTACTGCTGACATTGACATAACTGCATACTATTTCAATTCAAGATTGTGCCAACTGAGTCAGCTTTATATGAATACCCCCTATCCAATTCATGTCACTTGAAAATGGCAGTTTCTCAAAGCTGTCTTCTTTACTTGGTTACTGTCTATGTGTGTGGTTGTACCTGAAGAAGGACAAACAAGCACCGTGCAAACTATGTAGGCCTTTTGCTCAGAGGGTTTAGTGGTTGTGCCACGGTCTGTTTTTGGGTAAAGTGCAAAGCTGTCGGAGCCCCAGGTATGGGTGATAAGTTGCCATTCAGAAAAGCAGTACCTTTACCTTCGATGATGTTTGCATCTTGTCCTCTTCAGAATGCACGCAAAGTGCATCTGCGCACCCACAACAGCATCCTGCCCTATGTCTGCACCTACTGCCAGAGAAGGTTCCGAGAGCGCGGGTCACTGCAGAGACACAAGCGCAGCCACACAGGGGAGCGTCCCTTCAAGTGCCCCCACTGCCACAGGGGCTTCGCAGAACACGGCACTCTCAACCGGCACCTTCGGGCCAAAGGTAAGCTGCCTTGGGGCTTTGGGGTTGATTGGTTTGCTTGTTTTCTGTCTGTCTGTCGGTCTGGTCTGTTGGTCGGTCTGTCTGTCTGTCTGTCTGTCTGTCTGTCTGTCTGTCTGTCTGTCTGTATGTATGTCTGTCTGTCTGTCTGTCTGTCTGTCTGACTGTCTGTCTGTCTGTCTGTCTGTCTGTCTGTCTGTCTGTCTGTCTGTCTGTGTGTCGGTCGGTCGGTCTGTTAGTCGGTCGGTCTGTAAGTCTGTCTGTCTGTAAGTCTGTCTGTCTGTCTGTCTGTCTGTCTGTCTGTCTGTCTGTCTGTCTGTCTGTCTGTCTCTGTTTGTCTGTCTGTCTGTCTCTCTCTCTCTCTCTCTCTCTCTCTCTCTCAAAACAAGTGAACTTCATCTGCATCAGGTGTTCTGACTGCTGCTTACCCATAGACCAAGGGTGAAACTGTGTATAGTAACACCAAGAAAAGAGAGAGGAAAAAAAATTATCCACATTATTGTGCACAACATCATCAAGAAAATTATTTTATGTGGCAACAACAAGCTAGAACAATCGCTTCGAGTATCTAGATGTGTGAAAGCTTTGTTGTGATGCCAGCAGTGCTGTGTAGCTGTGTGCTGTATGCTGCTAAATCTTGGACAGTTCAGCACAGGGCAAGCAGGATGGCCAACTGAGTTTGAACTTTCTTTTACTTTAACACATAAACTCATCTCGAGTAGTCTCCCCTCCTGCATTAGTGCAAAGTTGGCTGCTCAACTTCTATCTTTGACAGGCAGATTTAGGCGAGCAAGCTTTGAAGCTTGAATAAATGCGAGGCACAGTGCCAGGTTCAATCCATGGGATAGGAGAAGTATGGAATATTAATATCATATGAATTCATCACAGTTATGAAGAAATTTTGGATAGTTTGATCCTGCCAATGGACAGCCAAGACTGAGATTTCCTTATTAATATTTTCTCCAAGACTGGGCAGTTTGATCAATGCATCACTAGTATCCCACAACAAACATTGTAACAGACATTTAAGATACATACGGTCAGGTACCAGCATCAACTTCATTCCCTGGGGAGTCTTCCAACACAATGCTGGCTCATGACGGCAAACAAGGGTTAATCAGACTGCAATGTGCCAGCATTGTCCTCTCAGGTGTGCGGTCATACTCCTAGGAGTCTGGAATCTTTTACAATGACTCTAACCACCTACATGCATGAGCAGCTGTTTCAGGCACTTTTAGTTTATCTGCTGACCAGTTGAGGTGCATCACACCTTGTATTCCTTGCTGTTTGCAGTGCCCTGTGCTCAGCAGCTGCAGCTTGCACGTCTGCAGCAGTCGGGCACCCAGGGGCTGTGGGGGGGCATCAGGGTGGAGTCAGGCAGCCAGGAGGGGGAGGGGGAGGTGCTGGAGACCGTGGAGGAGGAGGGGGAACAGATGGAGCTGGGGGGGGAGGGGGGCCAGGAGGCCACGGTGCTGGCGCAGTTTTCCTCCATGGTGGCAGACACCCAGCAGTACATCCTGCCCTCCCACCACCACACTGGCTCCCCCCTATCTGCACAGGAGCCCTTCCATCAGGTACAGTTTGCTTGTTTGTTTTTCCCATCCTTTCTTGCATGTCCCTCCACCAAGTACAGTTTGCTTGTTTGTTTTTCCCAGACTTTCTTGCATGTCCCTCCACCAAGTACAGTTTGCTTGTTTGTTTTTCCCATCCTTTCTTGCATGTCCCTCCACCAAGTACAGTTTGCTTGTTTGTTTTTCCCAGACTTTCTTGCATGTCCCTCCACCAAGTACAGTTTGCTTGTTTGTTTTTCCCATCCTTTCTTGCATGTCCCTCCACCAAGTACAGTTTGCTTGTTTGTTTTTCCCAGACTTTCTTGCATGTCCCTCCACCAAGTACAGTTTGCTTGTTTTCCCCATCCCTTTTGCATACATGTACTTTCATCAGGTAGTCTTGTTTTGTTTGTTTTTCCCATCCTTTCTTGCATGACCTTTCACCAGGTAGGTAGGGTTTTGTCAGTTTTGATGGGTTTTCTCCTTCTAAAATGTTTTTGTTGCAAGTCATTTGGCCAAGCAGAGTTTGTTTCATTGTTTGTTTCTTTTTCTCTGTGTGCTTGTGTATGCATGTAGATGCACATGTGCATTCGTGAATGTGTTTGCACGTGCACGCGTGTGCGTGCGTGCATGTGCTCCTTTCATGGATGTCCTTTCACCAGGTGAGGTTTTTTGTTTGTATTTTGTGTGTTTTAAGTTTGTGTATTTTCTTATGTGTCCTTCCACAAGGTAGTCAGTGTCTGTTCTCAACTCTCATATGCTTTCTTACAAGGAAGTTCCTACTTCAGAACCTAAACCCAGCAAGGTATAGGAAAAAGTTTTAGCAGCATAAGCAAGGACTGAACTTTTGACCTCCTGGTTGTTTTCAGAATGCAGGCTTTTCAAGTCTGCATTAGGAACTGGTTCATGATTTTTAAAAAAGAAGATTGTAATAAATTGACAACTTTACTGTGGAATTGCACACAAATAATGGAAAATAAATTCTTTTATTCGGAGAATACACCTAAGTGACAAATACATTTTTTTTGTCAGACAGTGCAGAGATCATAACGATTGTAAGTTTGATTTATTTTGTTTTCATATGGTATTTCTAGTAAATGGAAATGAAGATATACGTTTTCCAACCATACTGACCAGTAGACAAACCAGTGATATATGACCTTTTGACCTCGAAAAAAGAATTTGCATAATTCATACCCACGTGACTGTCTGCCCCGGCCAATCCGGTCGCTTAGACATAGGCAGGGGCGCCAGTCAAGGGGAGGTAACTCCCAAGACCACGATAGCCATGCCTATATAAGCGCCAGCAGACAGCCACCAAGCCCTCTTTGAACTTTTTCGAAACTGCTGTCGCGTTTCGCTCGCACATGGATACTTCGTGCGTGGATTACTCGAGCTACTTTGTGTGGTAGGAGTTTGCAGTTTCCCTTCGCTGGAGTTTAAGGGAAGATTGCGGCTTGCCGCTTTGCTTGCGTCTGTTTTGACACTTTCGTTTGGCTTGGTCGCTTTGTTTTTGTTTTGAGTGCACACGCTGGAGGCTTTGTAGTTGCTTTGGTGCGTCGCTACTCGTTTTCTTTCAGTCATAGCGACGACTTGCTGTTTGCTTGTTTGCTTGTCTTCGCTTGTCACTGGGTCGTTCGCATTACTCGACGTACGGGAGGTTTTTGCGTC
>JAWQFJ010022713.1:47500-57454 GCA_034096865.1 Theodoxus fluviatilis | reverse complement strand
AATTCATCTGTTTAAAATGATGTAGAACCTTAAGAATATGAAACCTGGAATATTTTTCCGTCTCTATGACGCACAGGTCCAGTCTTCCCTACTATATGCGGCAGAGCTATGGGGTCTTGAGGAACATAAAAGTGTAGAAAAAGCTCACCTGTTTGCTTGTAAACGCTTTTTAAATGTGGACTATAGAACACCTAACAGTTTGGTTTATGGAGAAACAGGAAGGTTTCCACTTGCCATAAACAGTACAATGAGAACAATAAAGTACTGGTTAAAACTTACTAAAATGACAATGATAGGCTACCCAGGCAAGCATACCTCATGTTGTCTAACACAAAGATCCCAGATGATCGAAACTGGGCAAAGTTAGTTGCAAATGTAATATGCAAGGCCGGCTATGCGTATATCTGGAGAAATGGAGGCACTACTACTGAGAGAAGTTTTCTTGTAAACTTGAAAAATAGGCTGCAAGATTGCTATAGGCAGAGTTGGAACAGCAAAATTCGTGAAAGTGAAAGATTCAGAATGTTTCGATCCTTCAAAAGAACCTTAGAAAGTGAAAAATACTTAGAATACATTGAGATTAAAAAATTCAGAGATGTATTTATCCGGTTTAGATTTGGAGTGAATGATTTACTTGTTAATAAACAATCTATGCGCAGCCACAATATAGACCAACATTGCCTCCTTTGTGGTGAGATTGAGAATGAGAAACATTTTCTATTTTATTGTCCTTTGTATAATGATCTACGTAATCAATACATAAATGAATACATCAAATGTCCAGAAGCTGCTGATGCCACCTTTTTGATAGATGGACGTGGATACATGAAAACACGCAAGGTAGCAATGTATCTTTATTATGCCTTCCGATTACGAGACCAATTTCTTGCTAGTTTAGAATATGACCATGAACAATAACATTATGATGAAAGAATGTGCGTTAATACTATTTTTATACTGTTTCCATTGTTTGATTGTTACCGATATGTACTAGCCAATGTGTTCACTTGGATTGTACACCTTGTTTCAAATTGTGGCTCAAGTATAGGCCTACTGGCTCCTAAAAAAGAAGCAAGTCATGTACATGTATGTATTGTTGTGATGGGCCGGTGGCCTAAACAATAAAAATCAATCAATCTCTATTTCTCTGTCACACACACACACACACACACACACACACACACACACACACACACACACACACACACACACACATAGACACACAAACACACACACTCGCTCATTCATGCACAGACACACGCACGCACACACATGCACATACATGCACAGACACGCAAGCACGCGTGCACACATATACAGGAACACACACACACACACACACACACACATGTACGAGCATCTATCCGTAGGTGCCTATTTGCTTTCAAACATCTCCTTTCCAGCAATGAAAATTCCCAGAGGTGCAGCGTGGAGGACATGAAGATTGATGGAAAGGAGGTTCTGTTAAGGCACAAAAAAAGGAAAGAAAGAAGGAAAGAAAGTGTGAACAGAGAGAAAGATGGAAGAAAGATGACAGAGAGAAAAATGAAAGAAAAGGAAGAGAGAAGAAGACAAACAAATGAGAAAAAATGGATGAATGGAAGAAAGGAAGAAAGAAAGAAAGAAAGACAGAAAGAAGGAAGGAAGGAAGGAAGGAAGGAAGGAAGGAAGGAAGGAAGGAAGGAAGGAAGGAAGGAAAGAAAGAAAGAAAGAAAAAAAGAAAGAAAAGATACAAAAACGAAAGAAACGGAATGTATTCGCATGTTATGATACTGGAGATGTAGCCTATCTTTGTTACAGCGGGATCTCACACTGCTTTTCACCTTACTCCCCGATCACTGAGCGGCTTGATAACTCCTGATGGCTAATGCGTAGTCGTCTGTCGATTTCCACGGACATGCCATTGTTGCACTCGATCTCTTTGCAATGTCCTGTTGTACGGGGGATCTCCTAGCTTAATTGCGCCGGGAAGTCGAAGTTCACAAACGTTGGTGGTAGTTTTCGATAAACTTTATTCACGCACTGCTGGTCGATACACAGCGGTGACAATCAGTAAACACTATCGTCGTAACAACTTCACTCTACGCGCAATGCTGCAGAGGACTCACTCCTTACAAAGGAGGTCTAGTTTAAGCTCTCACCTTAACTCGGTCGTGTCTCTCGTGTTCCTGCTGTCGCTTTGTCGCACTTTTTATACCTGTCCACAAATACCAGAAACTTCCAGTACAAAGTCGAATCTACTCTCGTGGTCCAGTATAGGCCTACTTCACGCAACTGACATCACGTGACACGGCCAAGACAAATTTAGCCCGACTCAACCACATGATTAGCGGAGAGGCTGATGTAAACAGACGACCGATTGAGCTACCATGTTCCCGTTCCTCCTAGAACCTTCACAACACCATGTAGCGCCAAATATAAAACCACAGTCTTAACTCAGACAAGTGGCAACGCATGCATGCTACAGCTGTGTCAAAATCGCAGTAAGCCATTTTCGCATTCTTCTTTTGTTGTCAAGGCCGAGCGAGTATCAGGTGACACAGGAGCTGACAGAGAGGACACTGAGGGCGAGGAGCAAGCACCCTCTTCCGCTCCCTGAGGAGTAATCCAGTCCAGTGATAAGGCGCGTTGCTTTGCCTACCTAGTTGGCACATAATAGGTCGGTGTCGACACCTGTCAAGCATTTTGTTCCCTTTACATTTGCTTTCATCATGTTGACACCGGCCTATTCCTCGCAAGATCTTGCAAGGTTCCTAGCGAAAGCAATGCTCCCCTGGCTCACAGACACAATACCCTTTATTACAAATGTAATAAACCCAGATTTTTCCCGTCCCAGGGATAGAACCACGGCACTGCGCCTCGCAAACCGTCCAACCCCAAAGCATGTTCGCCTATCTCCGCCTGTCTAAAGACATGGCTTTAAACAAGGGAGTAGAGGCTGAGGGGCTGACCGTCTACTCATGCAAGAGGGAGAGCACTGGGGGTTGGGGGTTGGGGTGGGCTGGCAGGAACTGGTATATCTTGTAGATAAGTTGGAAGGGAAGGGAAGTTCCTGAAAATACATTTTTGTTTTTTTGCTTTGGCACGTCGTAAGCGTTGAACGAAAGCTAATGCAGCCATACAGAGAGGTATAGGTGCATCGTAGATGTTCACCAAGTATCATTCACGCACATACAGAATTACATGCATGAACATATTTACGACACAGGGTTGCAGCCATTATAACATTGTCAACTTTCCTAATCTTTCCCGTCCCAGGGTTATAGCTACGGCACTGCACCTCGCGTGTGAACGGTTGCTTGGAACGGCAAATGGTCACAGCAAGTCCGACTATGTGTATTTTTTCGTAAGAATATATGTATATGGCCATGCATGAGAAGAGCCGAGCGTTCGTTTTGTCTTGATGGTGAGCGTTTGTTTTGTCTTGATGGCGAGCGTTTTCTTTGTCTTGATGGCGAGCGTTTGTTTTGTCTTGACGGCGAGCATTCGTTTTGTCTTGATGGTGAACGTTTGTTTTGTCTTGATGGCGAGCGTTTTCTTTGTCTTGATGGCGAGCATTAGCTTTGTCTTGATGGTGAACGTTTGTTTTGTCTTGATGGCGAGCGTTTTCTTTGTCTTGATGGCGAGCGTTTTCTTTGTCTTGATGGCGAGCATTCGTTTTGTCTTGATGGCGAGCGTTCGCTTTGTCTTGATGGTGAACGTTTGTTTTGTCTTGATGGCGAGCGTTCTCTTTGTCTTGATGGTGAACGTTTGCTTTGTCTTGATGGCGAGCGTTTGCTTTGTCTTGATGGCGAGCGTTTGTTTTGTCTTGATGGTGAGCGTTTGCTTTGTCTTGATGGCGAGCGTTTGTTTTGTCTTGATGGCGAGCGTTCTCTTTGTCTTGATGGCGAGCGTTTGTTTTGTCTTGATGGCGAGCGTTTGTTTTGTCTTGACGGCGAGCATTCGCTTTGTCTTGATGGTGAACGTTTGCTTTGACTTGATGGGGAGCGTTTGTTTTGTCTTGACGGCAAGCGTTTGTTTTGTCTTACTGGCGAGCGTTCGCTTTGTCTTGACGGCGAGCATTCGCTTTGTCTTGCTGGCGAGCGTTCGTTCTGTCTTGACGGCGAGCGTTCGTTCTGTCTTCATAGCGAGCGTTCGTTCTGTCTTCATAGCGAGCGTTCGTTCTGTCTTCAAAGCGAGCGTTCGTTTGAAGGGTTAATCGCATTAGAGCATGCGTGCCCTCACTGCACTTTGAGGCATCCAACTTCACACCTGGGTGCATGGGGAGCGGCAATACGCAAGCAGCATTCTGCCCAGTGATGCTACTCTAGGATCACTCTAGGATCACTCTAGGATCACTCTAGGATCACTCTAGGATCACTCTAGGATCACTCTAGGATCACTCTAGGATCACTGTAGGAGCACTCTAGGAGCACTCTAGGATCACTCTAGGATCACTCTAGGATCACTCTAGGATCACTCTAGGAGCACTCTAGGAGCACTCTAGGATCACTCTAGGATCACTCTAGGGTCACTCTAGGATCACTCTAGGAGCACTCTAGGAGCACTCTAGGAGCACTCTAGGATCACTCTAGGATCACTCTAGGATCACTCTAGGATCACTCTAGGAGCACTCTAGGAGCACTCTAGGAGCACTCTAGGATCACTCTAGGATCACTCTAGGATCACTCTAGGATCACTCTAGGGTCACTCTAGGATCACTCTAGGATCACTCTAGGAGCACTCTAGGATCACTCTAGGGTCACTGTAGGATCACTCTAGGATCACTCTAGGAGCACTCTAGGAGCACTCTAGGATCACTCTAGGAGCACTCTAGGAGCACTCTAGGATCACTCTAGGATCACTCTAGGATCACTGTAGGATCACTGTAGGATCACTCTAGGATCACTCTAGGATCACTCTAGGATCACTCTAGGATCACTCTAGGAGCACTCTAGGATCACTCTAGGATCACTCTAGGAGCACTCTAGGATCACTCTAGGATCACTCTAGGATCACTCTAGGATCACTCTAGGATCACTCTAGGATCACTCTAGGAGCACTCTAGGGTCACTCTAGGAGCACTCTAGGATCACTCTAGGATCACTCTAGGAGCACTCTAGGATCACTCTAGGAGCACTCTAGGATCACTCTAGGGTCACTCTAGGATCACTCTAGGAGCACTCTAGGAGCACTCTAGGATCACTGTAGGATCACTCTAGGAGCACTCTAGGATCACTCTAGGAGCACTCTAGGATCACTCTAGGGTCACTCTAGGATCACTCTAGGATCACTCTAGGGTCACTCTAGGATCACTCTAGGATCACTCTAGGATCACTGTAGGATCACTCTAGGAGCACTCTAGGATCACTCTAGGGTCACTCTAGGATCACTCTAGGATCACTCTAGGATCACTCTAGGATCACTCTAGGAGCACTCTAGGATCACTCTAGGATCACTCTAGGATCACTCTAGGATCACTCTAGGATCACTCTAGGATCACTCTAGGAGCACTCTAGGGTCACTCTAGGAGCACTCTAGGATCACTCTAGGATCACTCTAGGAGCACTCTAGGATCACTCTAGGAGCACTCTAGGATCACTCTAGGGTCACTCTAGGATCACTCTAGGATCACTCTAGGATCACTCTAGGATCACTCTAGGATCACTCTAGGATCACTCTAGGAGCACTCTAGGATCACTCTAGGGTCACTCTAGGATCACTCTAGGGTCACTGTAGGATCACTCTAGGATCACTGTAGGATCACTGTAGGATCACTGTAGGATCACTCTAGGAGCACTCTAGGATCACTCTAGGATCACTCTAGGAGCACTCTAGGATCACTCTAGGGTCACTCTAGGAGCACTCTAGGAGCACTCTAGGATCACTCTAGGAGCACTCTAGGAGCACTCTAGGATCACTCTAGGATCACTCTAGGAGCACTCTAGGATCACTCTAGGAGCACTCTAGGATCACTCTAGGAGCACTCTAGGATCACTCTAGGGTCACTCTAGGATCACTCTAGGAGCACTCTAGGAGCACTCTAGGATCACTCTAGGATCACTCTAGGATCACTGTAGGATCACTGTAGGAGCACTAAAAAAAAGGTAAAGGTGTGGTTTTTTATAGCGACTTACACCCTTTGTCAGGGTCTCAAACCGCTTACACTTTACCCCCTGATCACTGGGCATCTTCATCAATCCTCACTGGTACCTCACAACAAACATAGTGACAGACATTTAAGACACACACAGTCAGGTACCAGCACCAACTCCGCTCCCTGGGGAGTATTCCAACCCGATGCTGGCGCTTGGCCGCATACGAGGGTTAATCGCACAACGTTTTTGCCAATATTGCCCTCACAGGTACCCGGTTTTACTCCTGGGTGGGGAGAAACAATGCGAGTTAAGCATCTTGCTCAAGGATGCAACTCTGGAAACTGCGCAGCTTCGAACGCCGTACCCACTGGCCGCAAGCGACTGTAGGCCCAGCGCGCTAACCACTCGGCCACAGAGCCCCACTCTAGGAGCACTCTAGGAGCACTCTAGGAGCACTCTAGGATCACTCTAGGATCACTCTAGGATCACTCTAGGATCACTCTAGGATCACTCTAGGATCACTCTAGGAGCACTCTAGGGTCACTCTAGGAGCACTCTAGGGTCACTCTAGGATCACTCTAGGATCACTCTAGGATCACTCTAGGATCACTCTAGGATCACTCTAGGATCACTCTAGGATCACTCTAGGAGCACTGTAGGATCACTCTAGGATCACTCTAGGATCACTCTAGGATCACTCTAGGATCACTCTAGGATCACTCTAGGATCACTCTAGGATCACTCTAGGATCACTCTAGGATCACTCTAGGATCACTCTAGGAGCACTCTAGGATCACTCTAGGATCACTCTAGGATCACTCTAGGATCACTCTAGGATCACTCTAGGATCACTCTAGGGTCACTCTAGGAGCACTCTAGGATCACTCTAGGATCACTCTAGGATCACTCTAGGATCACTCTAGGATCACTCTAGGATCACTCTAGGATCACTCTAGGATCACTGTAGGATCACTCTAGGGTCACTCTAGGATCACTCTAGGATCACTCTAGGGTCACTCTAGGATCACTCTAGGAGCACTCTAGGAGCACTCTAGGAGCACTCTAGGATCACTCTAGGATCACTGTAGGATCACTGTAGGATCACTGTAGGATCACTCTAGGAGCACTCTAGGATCACTCTAGGATCACTCTAGGAGCACTCTAGGAGCACTCTAGGATCACTGTAGGATCACTGTAGGATCACTCTAGGATCACTCTAGGATCACTGTAGGATCACTCTAGGGTCACTCTAGGATCACTGTAGGATCACTGTAGGATCACTCTAGGAGCACTCTAGGATCACTGTAGGATCACTCTAGGATCACTCTAGGATCACTGTAGGATCACTCTAGGAGCACTCTAGGATCACTCTAGGATCACTCTAGGATCACTGTAGGATCACTGTAGGATCACTGTAGGATCACTCTAGGAGCACTCTAGGATCACTCTAGGAGCACTCTAGGAGCACTCTAGAGAAAGAAAATGACAGTAAACAACAAACTGCATGCTAACCCATCTTCCCTGCCCCATGAACACTCAGGGAATCCACTATTCAGTCTGGCCGCTTCACAAACACACACAAAGAAGAAAAAGCAAAGACCATATTTTTCTTGTCCATGTTAACTAACAAAGTTTTTTTTTGGGGGGGAAGGGGGTAAGGGGGGAAGGGGGGAAGGGGGTAAGGGGGGAAAGGGGGTAAGGGGGGAGGGGGGTAAGGGGGGAGGGGGGTAAGGGGGGAGGGGGGGGGGATAATGGGGGAGGGAGGAGGGGTGGGTTGGGGTGGGGGGGCTAATCCCTCTGAAGTTCACGCGTTCGCATCTCGTTCTCCTCCACTTGCTGGAGAGGTACGATTAAAGTAGGTAATGATTAACTTTCACTGACAGGGGCAAAACTGGCAAAATGTGACACCTACTTTAATATAAATTTTCAGTTCTTTGCGGCAGAACTGCACACCACAAATATGCAGAGAACCATCGAAAAGAGAGATCTTACCCACCCCCCACCCCCCTCCCCGCCCCCAATATGTATATTCATGTATATAATATTGTGATAAAAGGTAACATGGAGGGAAAAGGGTCGGTAGATTGGCATTAACTTTTTCTTTTTTAATGTAATTTCTTCATTTTTAGGGTAGATCAGATTTAACATAAAATACATTTTCTTTCACTGAAAGCGAGTTCTTGAAATTTAAAAAGTGGTTTCCCTGGATACTCTTAGGCAGGGCAGATGGGACAGCACTTAGGGCAGGGAAGATGGGACAGCACTTAGGGCAGGGAAGATGGGACAGCACTTAGGGCAGGGAAGATGGGACAGCACTTAGGGCAGGGAAGATGGGACAGCTCTTAGGGCAGGGAAGATGGGACAGCTCTTAGGGCAGGGAAGATGGGACAGCACTTAGGGCAGGGAAGATGGGACAGCTCTTAGGGCAGGGAAGATGGGACAGCACTTAGGGCAGGGCAGATGGGACAGCTCGAAGTTCACTGTTTACCCTCAATTTCTTTTCATTTTTCTCTTGTTGGCCTTTTCGAGAGAAAAAGTTATGTTCGGCAGTACAAAATGGGGTAGGTCGAGTTACCAGTGTGTGTGTGTGTGTGTGTGTGTGTGTGTGTGTGTGTGTATGTGTGTGTGTTTGTGTGTGTGTTTGTGTGTGTGTTTGTGTTTGTGTGTGTGTTTGTGTGTGTGTGTTTGTGTGTGTGTTTGTGTGTGTGTGTTTGTGTGTGTATGTGTGTGTGTTTGTGCGTGTGTTTGTGAGTGTGTTTGTGTGTGTGTGTGTGTTTGTTTCTGTGTGTGTTTGTGTGTGCATGTTTGTGAGTGTGTTTGTGTGTGTGTGTTTGTGTGTGTGTGTTTGTGTGTGTGTTTGTGTGCGTGTGTGTTTGTGTGTGTTTGTGTGTGTTTGTGTGTGTGTGTGTGTGTGTTTTGTGTGTGTGTGTGTGTGCGCGCGTGTGTTTGTTTGTGTTTGTGCATTTTGTGTGTATGTGTGTGTATATGTTTGTGTGTGTGTGTGTGTGTGTGTGTGTGTGTGTGTGTGTGTGTGTGTGTGTGTGTGTGTGGTGTAATCATATGTAAGCGTTTAACCCTGCCTGTGAAGACCCGTAGCGAAGAAAACAAAAGGATCATTGGAGTGCATGTGCATTACACGAAACACACTGAAACGATGGATGCCCGTAAAGTACAGAATAATGTACCTGGGCGCAATCTCAAGTTTATTTTCCTTCTTATACCTCGATCACCATCCTATGGGAACAGTAAATCTGAATCATTTTATGCAATAAACACGTTTGATCAGTTCATTCCACCAGCGGCTGCGCAAGAAAATCACTTAACTTGTGAGAGTCGTGAGATGACTGGTTACATTTGACTGAGAGGGCGGAGTTAAGGAAAATAGGAGTTTTTGAGACACCATATATATACTCTGCGTGAATAATAGGATCGATCGAATACCAAACTCTCACACTTATCTATTTTAATTTCCCTTTATGGGAAATTGTATATTTTCATGAAATAACCTCATCAAAATGTTAGTGTCAGTGATTATTTGGTTGATAACAACAACAACAACAACAATAACTGGGAAAAAGGTCCTCGGTTTTCTGGTGCAGGGAGACAGGAACCTGAATTGAGAATCCCAAGAAGCGTTAAGGACTGCGTGAATAAATACACCCGGCACTGCGGCGAACCAAGAGCTAGATCTCAAGTTTCTGGTGTATGACAGAACCAGTTGGAGAGCGGCAGCAAGTACATAAAGCAACAGCCATCTTCTATAGGAGTCTAGACAGAGCCGACTCGATTGCCATTGCAGGGAGAGAAGAAGTCAGATTAAGGGCTGCAGCTCAGGACACCTGCAGAGAACTCTACGTTCCCACTGTCCCCGTCAGTT
>JAWQFJ010022713.1:25000-32500 GCA_034096865.1 Theodoxus fluviatilis | reverse complement strand
CCATAACATATTCACGCAGTCCTTAACGCTTCTTGGGATTCTCAATTCAGGTTCCTGTCTCCCTGCACCAGAAAACCGAGGACTTTTTTCCCAGTTATTGTTGTTGTTGTTGTTGTTATCAACAAATAATCACTGACACTAACATTTTGATGAGGTTATTTCATGAAAATATACAATTTCCCATAAAGGGAAATTAAAATAGATAAGTGTGAGAGTTTGGTATTCGATCGATCCTATTATTCACGCAGAGTATATATATATGGTGCTTCAAAAACACCTATTTTCCTTAACTCCGCCCTCTCAGTCAAATGTAACCAGTCATCTCACGACTCTCACAAGTTAAGTGATTTTCTTGCGCAGCCGCTGGTGGAATGAACTGATCAAACGTGTTTATTGCATAAAATGATTCAGATTTACTGTTCCCATAGGATGGTGATCGAGGTATAAGAAGGAAAATAAACTTGAGATTGCGCCCAGGTACATTATTCTGTACTCTACGGGCATCCATCGTTTCAGTGTGTTTCGTGTAATGCACATGCACTCCAATGATCCTTTTGTTTTCTTCGCTACGGGTCTTCACAGGCAGGGTTAAACGCTTACATATGATTACACCACACACACACACACACACACACACACACACACACACACACACACACACACACACACACAAACATATACACACACATACACACAAAATGCACAAACACAAACAAACACACGCGCGCACGCACACACACACACAAAACACACACACACACACACACAAACACACACAAACACACACAAACACACACACACACAAACACACACACAAACACACACACACAAACACACACACACAAACACACACACAAACATGCACACACAAACACACACAGAAACAAACACACACACACACACACAAACACACTCACAAACACACGCACAAACACACACACATACACACACAAACACACGCACACAAACACACACACAAACACACACACACAAACACACACACAAACACAAACACACACACAAACACACACACAAACACACACACATACACACACACACACACACACACACACACACACACACACAATGGTAACCCGACCTATACCCCATTTTGTACTGCCGAACATAACTTTTTCTCTCGAAAAGGCAAGCAAGAGAAAAATGAAAAGACATTGACGGTAAACAGTGAACTTCGAGCTGTCCCATCTGCCCTGCCCTAAGAGCTGTCCCATCTTCCCTGCCCTAAGAGCTGTCCCATCTTCCCTGCCCTAAGTGCTGTCCCATCTTCCCTGCCCTAAGAGCTGTCCCATCTTCCCTGCCCTAAGAGCTGTCCCATCTTCCCTGCCCTAAGTGCTGTCCCATCTTCCCTGCCCTAAGTGCTGTCCCATCTTCCCTGCCCTAAGTGCTGTCCCATCTTCCCTGCCCTAAGTGCTGTCCCATCTGCCCTGCCCTAAGAGCATGCAGGGAAACCACTTTTTAAATTTCAAGAACTCGCTTTCAGTGAAAGAAAATGTGTTTTATGTTAAATCTGATATACCCTAAAAATGAAGAAATTACATTAAAAAAGAAAAAGTTTATGCCAATCTACCGACCCTTTTCCCTCCATATTACCTTTTATCACAATATTATATACATGAATATACATATTGGGGGGGGGGGGGGGGAGGGGGGAGGGGGTAAGATCTCTCTTTTCGATGGTTCTCTGCATATTTGTGGTGTGCAGTTCTGCCTCAAAGAACTGAAAATTTCTACTAAAGTAGGTGTCACATTTTGCCAGTTTTGCCCCTGTCAGTGAAAGTTAATCATTACCTACTTTAATCGTACATCTCCAGCAAGTGGAGGAGAACGAGATGCGAACGCGTGAACTTCAGAGGGATTAGCCCCCCACCCCAACCCACCCCTCCTCCCTCCCCCATTATCCCCCCCCCCTCCCCCCTTACCCCCCTCCCCCCTTACCCCCCTCCCCCCTTACCTCCCTTCCCGCCCTCCCCCCTTACCCCCCTCCCCCCTTATCCCCCTCCCCCCCCAAAAAAAAACATTGTTAGTTAGCATGGACAAGAAAAATATGGTCTTTGCTTTTTCTTCTTTGTGTGTGTTTGTGAAGCGGCCAGACTGAATAGTGGATTCCCTGAGTGTTCATGGGGCAGGGAAGATGGGTTAGCATGCAGTTTGTTGTTTACTGTCATTTTCTTTCTCTAGAGTGCTCCTAGAGTGCTCCTAGAGTGATCCTAGAGTGATCCTACAGTGATCCTAGAGTGATCCTACAGTGATCCTACAGTGATCCTAGAGTGATCCTAGAGTGCTCCTAGAGTGCTCCTAGAGTGATCCTACAGTGATCCTAGAGTGATCCTAGAGTGATCCTACAGTGATCCTAGAGTGCTCCTAGAGTGATCCTACAGTGATCCTACAGTGGTCCTAGAGTGACCCTAGAGTGATCCTACAGTGATCCTAGAGTGATCCTAGAGTGATCCTACAGTGATCCTACAGTGATCCTAGAGTGCTCCTAGAGTGCTCCTAGAGTGATCCTAGAGTGATTCTAGAGTGCTCCTAAAGTGATCCTACAGTGATCCTACAGTGATCCTAGAGTGATCCTAGAGTGATCCTAGAGTGCTCCTAGAGTGCTCCTAGAGTGCTCCTAGAGTGATCCTAGAGTGACCCTAGAGTGATCCTAGAGTGATCCTAGAGTGACCCTAGAGTGATCCTACAGTGATCCTAGAGTGATCCTAGAGTGATCCTAGAGTGATCCTAGAGTGATCCTAGAGTGATCCTAGAGTGATCCTAGAGTGATCCTAGAGTGCTCCTAGAGTGACCCTAGAGTGATCCTAGAGTGATCCTAGAGTGATCCTAGAGTGATCCTAGAGTGATCCTAGAGTGATCCTAGAGTGCTCCTAGAGTGATCCTAGAGTGATCCTAGAGTGATCCTAGAGTGATCCTAGAGTGATCCTAGAGTGATCCTAGAGTGATCCTAGAGTGATCCTAGAGTGATCCTAGAGTGATCCTAGAGTGATCCTAGAGTGCTCCTAGAGTGATCCTAGAGTGATCCTAGAGTGATCCTAGAGTGATCCTAGAGTGATCCTAGAGTGATCCTAGAGTGATCCTAGAGTGACCCTAGAGTGCTCCTAGAGTGACCCTAGAGTGCTCCTAGAGTGATCCTAGAGTGATCCTAGAGTGATCCTAGAGTGATCCTAGAGTGATCCTAGAGTGATCCTAGAGTGCTCCTAGAGTGCTCCTAGAGTGCTCCTAGAGTGGGGCTCTGTGGCCGAGTGGTTAGCGCGCTGGACCTACAGTCGCTTGCGGCCAGTGGGTACGGCGTTCGAAGCTGCGCAGTTTCCAGAGTTGCATCCTTGAGCAAGATGCTTAACTCGCATTGTTTCTCCCCACCCAGGAGTAAAACCGGGTACCTGTGAGGGCAATATTGGCAAAAACGTTGTGCGATTAACCCTTGTATGCGGCCAAGCGCCAGCATCGGGTTGGAATACTCCCCAGGGAGCGGAGTTGGTGCTGGTACCTGACTGTGTGTGTCTTAAATGTCTGTCACTATGTTTGTTGTGAGGTACCAGTGAGGATTGATGAAGATGCCCAGTGATCAGGGGGTAAAGTGTAAGCGGTTTGAGACCCTGACAAAGGGTGTAAGTCGCTATAAAAAACCACACCTTTACCTTTTTTTTAGTGCTCCTACAGTGATCCTACAGTGATCCTAGAGTGATCCTAGAGTGATCCTAGAGTGCTCCTAGAGTGCTCCTAGAGTGATCCTAGAGTGACCCTAGAGTGATCCTAGAGTGCTCCTAGAGTGATCCTAGAGTGCTCCTAGAGTGATCCTAGAGTGCTCCTAGAGTGATCCTAGAGTGATCCTAGAGTGCTCCTAGAGTGCTCCTAGAGTGATCCTAGAGTGCTCCTAGAGTGCTCCTAGAGTGACCCTAGAGTGATCCTAGAGTGCTCCTAGAGTGATCCTACAGTGATCCTACAGTGCTCCTAGAGTGATCCTACAGTGATCCTACAGTGATCCTACAGTGATCCTAGAGTGATCCTACAGTGACCCTAGAGTGATCCTAGAGTGACCCTAGAGTGATCCTAGAGTGCTCCTAGAGTGATCCTAGAGTGATCCTAGAGTGATCCTAGAGTGATCCTACAGTGATCCTAGAGTGATCCTAGAGTGACCCTAGAGTGATCCTAGAGTGCTCCTAGAGTGATCCTAGAGTGCTCCTAGAGTGATCCTACAGTGATCCTAGAGTGCTCCTAGAGTGACCCTAGAGTGCTCCTAGAGTGATCCTAGAGTGATCCTAGAGTGATCCTAGAGTGATCCTAGAGTGATCCTAGAGTGATCCTAGAGTGCTCCTAGAGTGATCCTAGAGTGATCCTAGAGTGCTCCTAGAGTGATCCTAGAGTGACCCTAGAGTGATCCTAGAGTGCTCCTAGAGTGATCCTACAGTGATCCTAGAGTGATCCTAGAGTGATCCTAGAGTGACCCTAGAGTGATCCTAGAGTGATCCTAGAGTGACCCTAGAGTGATCCTAGAGTGCTCCTAGAGTGATCCTAGAGTGCTCCTAGAGTGATCCTACAGTGATCCTAGAGTGCTCCTAGAGTGCTCCTAGAGTGATCCTAGAGTGACCCTAGAGTGATCCTAGAGTGCTCCTAGAGTGATTCTAGAGTGCTCCTAGAGTGATCCTAGAGTGATCCTAGAGTGCTCCTAGAGTGACCCTAGAGTGCTCCTAGAGTGATCCTAGAGTGATCCTAGAGTGATCCTAGAGTGATCCTAGAGTGATCCTAGAGTGATCCTAGAGTGCTCCTAGAGTGATCCTAGAGTGATCCTAGAGTGCTCCTAGAGTGATCCTAGAGTGATCCTAGAGTGATCCTAGAGTGATCCTAGAGTGATCCTACAGTGATCCTAGAGTGATCCTAGAGTGATCCTAGAGTGATCCTAGAGTGCTCCTAGAGTGCTCCTAGAGTGATCCTAGAGTGCTCCTAGAGTGCTCCTAGAGTGATCCTAGAGTGATCCTAGAGTGACCCTAGAGTGATCCTAGAGTGCTCCTAGAGTGATCCTAGAGTGATCCTAGAGTGACCCTAGAGTGATCCTAGAGTGATCCTAGAGTGATCCTAGAGTGATCCTAGAGTGCTCCTAGAGTGCTCCTAGAGTGCTCCTAGAGTGATCCTACAGTGATCCTACAGTGATCCTAGAGTGATCCTAGAGTGCTCCTAGAGTGCTCCTAGAGTGCTCCTAGAGTGATCCTAGAGTGACCCTAGAGTGATCCTAGAGTGATCCTAGAGTGCTCCTAGAGTGCTCCTAGAGTGATCCTAGAGTGATCCTAGAGTGATCCTAGAGTGATCCTAGAGTGCTCCTAGAGTGCTCCTACAGTGATCCTAGAGTGATCCTAGAGTGATCCTAGAGTGACCCTAGAGTGATCCTAGAGTGACCCTAGAGTGATCCTAGAGTGATCCTAGAGTAGCATCACTGGGCAGAATGCTGCTTGCGTATTGCCGCTCCCCATGCACCCAGGTGTGAAGTTGGATGCCTCAAAGTGCAGTGAGGGCACGCATGCTCTAATGCGATTAACCCTTCAAACGAACGCTCGATTTGAAGACAGAACGAACGCTCGCTATGAAGACAGAACGAACGCTCGCCATCAAGACAGAACGAACGCTCGCCAGCAAGACAAAGCGAATGCTCGCCGTCAAGACAGAACGAACGCTCGCCAGCAAGACAAAGCGAATGCTCGCCAGCAAGACAAAACAAACGCTTGCCGTCAAGACAAAACAAACGCTCCCCATCAAGTCAAAGCAAACGTTCACCATCAAGACAAAGCGAATGCTCGCCGTCAAGACAAAACAAACGCTCGCCATCAAGACAAAACAAACGCTCGCCATCAAGACAAAGAGAACGCTCGCCATCAAGACAAAACAAACGCTCGCCATCAAGACAAAGCAAACGCTCACCATCAAGACAAAACAAACGCTCGCCATCAAGACAAAGCAAACGCTCGCCATCAAGACAAAACAAACGTTCACCATCAAGACAAAGAGAACGCTCGCCATCAAGACAAAACAAACGCTCGCCATCAAGACAAAACAAACGTTCACCATCAAGACAAAACGAATGCTCGCCGTCAAGACAAAGAAAACGCTCGCCATCAAGACAAAGAAAACGCTCGCCATCAAGACAAAACAAACGTTCACCATCAAGACAAAGCTAATGCTCGCCATCAAGACAAAGAAAACGCTCGCCATCAAGACAAAACAAACGCTCGCCATCAAGACAAAACGAATGCTCGCCGTCAAGACAAAACAAACGTTCACCATCAAGACAAAGAAAACGCTCGCCATCAAGACAAAACAAACGCTCACCATCAAGACAAAACGAACGCTCGGCTCTTCTCATGGCCATATACATATATTCTTACGAAAAAATACACATAGTCGGACTTGCTGTGACCATTTGCCGTTCCAAGCAACCGTCACACGCGAGGTGCAGTGCCGTAGCTATAACCCTGGGACGGGAAAGATTAGGAAAGTTGACAATGTTATAATGGCTGCAACCCTGTGTCGTAAATATGTTCATGCATGTAATTTTGTATGTGCGTGAATGATACTTGGTGAACATCTACGATGCACCTATACCTCTCTGTATGGCTGCATTAGCTTTCGTTCAACGCTTACGACGTGCCAAAGCAAAAAACAAAACAAAAATGTATTTTCAGGAACTTCCCTTCCCTTCCAACTTATCTACAAGATATACCAGTTCCTGCCAGCCCACCCCACCCCCCACCCCCCAGTGCTCTCCCTCTTGCATGAGTAGACGGTCAGCCCCTCAGCCTCTACTCCCTTGTTTAAAGCCATGTCTTTAGACAGGCGGAGATAGGCGAACATGCTTTGGGGTTGGACGATTTGCGAGGCGCAGTGCCGTGGTTCTATCCCTGGGACGGGAAAAATCTGGGTTTATTACATTTGTAATAAAGGGTATTTTGTCTGTGAGCCAGGGGAGCGTTGCTTTCGCTAGGAACCTTGCAAGATCTTGCGAGGAATAGGCCGGTGTCAACATGTGTCAACATGATGAAAGCAAATGTCAAGGGAATAAAATGTTTGACACGTATTGACACCGACCTATTATGTGCCAACTAGGTAGGCCAAGCAACGCGCCTTATCACTGGACTGGATTACTCCTCAGGGAGCGGAAGAGGGTGCTTGCTCCTCGCCCTCAGTGTCCTCTCTGTCAGCTCCTGTGTCACCTGATACTCGCTCGGCCTTGACAACAAAAGAAGAATGCGAAAATGGCTTACTGCGATTTTGACACAGCTGTAGCATGCATGCGTTGCCACTTGTCTGAGTTAAGACTGTGGTTTTATATTTGGCGCTACATGGTGTTGTGAAGGTTCTAGGAGGAACGGGAACATGGTAGCTCAATCGGTCGTCTGTTTACATCAGCCTCTCCGCTAATCATGTGGTTGAGTCGGGCTAAATTTGTCTTGGCCGTGTCACGTGATGTCAGTTGCGTGAAGTAGGCCTATA
>JAWQFJ010022713.1:2500-12500 GCA_034096865.1 Theodoxus fluviatilis | reverse complement strand
TTCAAACTTAATAATTATGTGGGGCACATGTTATACTTTCATCATGAGACACATTTGGTCACATATCATCAAGGTCAAGGTCACTTTGACCCTTATGAAATGTGACCAAAATGGGGTAGTGAACCACTAAAAGTGACTATATCTCATGGTAGAAAGTGCCAATAAGCACCATTGTGCTTCCTATGTCTTGAATTAACAGCTTTGTGTTGCATGACCTTGGATGACCTTGACCTTGGGTCAAGGTCACATGTATTTTGGTAGGAAAAATGTGTAAAGCATTTCTTTGTGTATGATGTCATTGGTAGGTTTAGTTGTTTGACCTTGACCTTGAAGGTCACCTGAAGGTCAAGGTCATATAAAGGTCAAGGTCAAGCATGTGAGTCGTATGGGCTTTGCCCTTCTTGTTGTGTTTTGTATTGTATGTATTGTAAGCGCCTTGAGCATGCTGCCAGCATGGATATGTGCTCTATACAAGTAGACATCATCATCATCATCAAAAGCTCCCTGTAATTAGCGTTAATTGCTTCATTTTAGTTGCAATAAACACACCTAAACCCTTGCAGAACCCCTTCATGTTATACCGTTAGAAAGGCCGCTCTCTCGGCGTTCCCGCTCTGTGGATGTCGAAGAAAATTAAGGTCAGCTATTTTTGGAAACGGAGTTTGAAATACCGTTGCTAAGGTGTTTAATGTCTGAAGAGGGTAAATCTTATGAGACCGTTTTTTCAAAATGACCGCTTCTTCAGTACCCAACTTGAAATGCCTGTAACTCCTATTCTAATTAACTCACACTGTTCATTCTTATATCAAAACAAACAGAAATGAATGCAGAATTAAAAACTATTAAAACCCTATTTTGTCCAAAAAATGACTTAGCACTGGTTTTGTTGTGGCTGGTCACATGACATATGGTTGCCCCAGGCAACCAGGTGGTCACTTTTGTGGGACATTTTGTACTTGTAAATGAGTGTAGTTTTGTGTGAGGTTGAACTGAAGACTAAATTAAGCAGTTTTAAGTCTTTACTGCCTCCTAGTGTGCTATGAGCACGACAGGGGTTCAACTATTTCCAACCACTCAGGGTAGATGGCTGAAGAGAAAGTCTGCTCTGAAAGCAATTAGCCATAATAATAATTTCAGTGTTTACCAGATAATGATGAGCTTAGTGGAAAGCTCTTCAGTATACAAACATGCTTAGATGAGTGCCCAGGTCTTATCACCCTAAGGCCAAAATAACAGAGTTCTGGTTACAGTAACCTTACTGACCCTTTTCTTTCTGCCGACCCTGCTGATATTTTTTTTCTGATCATGCAAAACGAAATGAAAGAAATTGACAATAAACAACAAATTGTGTACGGACCGGCTAACTGGGCCTCGGGTTAGCCGAGCCCGCACAAATGAAAAATAAACAAGAAAAAACATGAACACCAGCACAGATATATAACGAAGTGTATTCACCACACAAACACAATCCCCTCACCAGCTCCAGCCCACACCCAGGGTCACAGGAGCTAACGTGCGGCCCCCGCCGACACTCAGTCTACAGATGTTCCAGCGGCCCCCGCCGACAATCTCGCTACAAGCGCTCAAGCGGCCCCCGCCTACACTCTCCCTACAAGCGCTCAAGCGGCCCCCGCCGACAGTCTGTCTACAGACGTTCCAGCGGCCCCCGCCGACAATCTCGCTACAAGCGCTCAAGCGGCCCCCGCCTACACTCTCCCTACAAGCGCTCAAGCGGCCCCCGCCGACAGTCTCCACACCGGCCCCCGCCGGTAGAGCTCCGAGCCTCAGCTAGCGTCTCTGGGACTCATTCCAGGCTAAAGAACCCTGAAAACAATGCAAACTCACTCATCCGTTCCTTCACTATCAATTATCATACATCCGCGGTATTTACAATGTAGAATGATAACAGATAAAATCAGCACTCACCCGTCTCCCTCGGGTTCAATTGCTCGAGTGTCGCACTTAGCTTTCTCTCGGCAAATATACAATCAATCAGATCATTCGCTCACACGTGAACACTCCTCAGTCACTACGTCACCAACTCATGCTAAAAATAATCACAGTCAAAACACAATCACGTGCACACACCATTCGGCACATTCGATTCGTAACACCTATGAGCACTCAGAGAATCCACTATTTTGAAGTTATTACTACAACAGCATTTTTAGTGAAAGAAAGTTTGGTTTGTGTTTAATCTGGCCTCTTCTAAACAATAACACAAAAGTTCCGGCTGGCCTACCAACCCCCCTTCTTTTTTGTTGTTGCTATGATACTTAACCACAACTTTTTTGTTGGTCTTAAGTGGTCAAAACAGACCTATGCTCCAATTTCCAAAAGAAACAGCCGAGTTAAATCTGAGGTCTGAGTTCCTAAACATGAAGCTGTGACTGCAGGGAGCAAAGAAGTTCTAAAGACCTCAGAGGAGCAGAGGCCAAGTTACTCCCAGGATGCCATGGTACAGATGGAGCATAGTGGAATCCTCTGCAATGCATCAGCTTGCTTAGACCAGCACCAGCGTGTAACCAACTCCAGACTCTTGGAACCAGCCTTTGAGAAGGCAGAGGATGACCACTGAGGACTTGACTTGAGTGGAACTGGGCCGTGTTGAAAAACTGAGGCGGCCACGTGCCAGCCACAGGAAATTTCAAGAGTGCGGCATACCGACCACTTGTGCATTGTGGTCTATGGACCGATGGCCACTTACTGTGCTGAGTGGCGGTGACTGCACACTTGGCCCCAGAACTTATCTAGGAGTTTCAGGCAGCATCTAGCCAAGCCAGAGCTGTTGTGGTGTTGGCGAGTCAGTCTGCACTTGCCAGTGAAAGTGAACGATAAGGATGCTGCACAGGAAGACTTCATTGTACTGATTGGATGTTTGCCTGTCATGGAGACAGGATACGCATTGTGTTGTACCATAAATGGAAGTTGTTTGGAGGCATTGATTATTGTAACAATTGAACTCCACCCCCATATCCACCCTACATACACATGCATACACACACACACATGCATACACACACATATACACACATATGCAGACACACACACACACATCCATACACACACATGCAGACACACACACACACATCCATACACACACAATACACACACATGCAGACACACACACACACACACACACACACACACACACACATGCACACACACACATGCACATCCTAAGGCCAAAATAACAGAGTTCTGGTTACAGTAACCTTACTGAGCCTTTTCATTCTGCCGACCCTGCTAATATTTTTTTTCTGATCATGCAAAACGAAATGAAAGAAATTGACAGTAAATAACAAATTGTGGTCGGACCGGCTAACTGGGCCTCGGGTTAGCCTAGCCCGCACAAATGAAAAATAAACAAGAAAAAACACGAACACCAGCACAGATATAATGAAGCATATTCACCGCACAAACACAATCCCTCACCAGCTCTGGCCCACACCCGGGCTCACAGGAGCTAACGTGTGGCCCCCGCCGACACACATATACACACACATGCAGACACACACACACACACACATGCATACACACACACATGCAGACACACACACATATGTATATATACACACATGCATACACACACACACATGCATACACACACACATGCATGCACATATGTGCATACCCACACACATGCATACACATGCACACACATATATACATACACATGTATGCGCGCACACACACAGACACACACACACACATGCATACACACACACACACACACATATGCATACACACACAGACACATGCATTCACATACACACACACATGCATACACACACACACACATGCATACACATACACACACATGCATACACACACACACACACATGCACACACACACACACACACACACACACACACACACACACACACACACACACACACACACACACACACACACACACACACACACACACACAAAGCCCTCCTTTGCAAGTTACTTTGCTAGCTTTGCATCTGAAAATGAATTAGAAAGATAAAAACTTATAAAAGTTCAGGCTTCACTAAAGTGATCAATTAAATGAGAATTTTTGGGACTAGCATGTTGCAGTACATGCCACCTAATTACCTGGAGGTGTAGACCAGTAAGGGTTCAGGCACTTATGCAATCTGTTGCATGAATGTATTGAATGCCTTACACTGTTACAGTTCAAAGATTTTAATTTGGCATTCATCATGATCAGAACCAATGGAAGTGAGTTTAATAAGTTTTTATTTTATTTTAAACAAGTTATGAAAATAAAAGTCCTTGAAATTATGGCAATGTTCTGATCATGTATACAGCATAAAAGGTTGTTTTTGAGTGTTCATTTTTCTTGTCTGCAAACTTTTCATCGGTTCAACTTTGAAAGCTGATTATATCAAATGAACAGGAACCCCATTTTGAACTGTGTGAGAAGAAACGCCTGAGCATAGCTTGCCACAGTTTTTGGATGATCCGTTTAGTGTCTAAGACCTAATGAATTATACATAATGGACTCTTTTTTTTAACAACATAAAGCGCCATATCATGTGACTTTGATATCTTGTCAGTGATGTATCTGGCAATTAAACCATACCTTCTATGACGAGACGCTCCTACTTCTGAATGACAAATGGGCAGATCCGTCATGCTAATGGCATGTCATGAAAGGAGGAGTGATGGATCTCTTGATTGGTTTTTATTTTCTTCCCCAGCTGAAAGTGTACTCAAAACTTCTGATGGTATATCTTATATGTACAGTGAATAAAACAGTTGCAGAGAGGAAAACGTTAATTTTTGTGTGTACTTGTTTTTAGAAAATTTATATAGATTTGTTATTAGGAACTGAAATAAAATTTCACACCTATACATTTTCTTAATAAAATTGTTATGATAATATTTATTTATTTATTTATTTATTTATTTATTTATTTATTTATTTATTTATTTATTTATTTATTTATTTATTTATTTATTTATTTATTTATTTATTTATTTATTTATTTATTTATTTATTTATTTATTTATTTATTCAGTTCTTCTTCTTAGCTTTTATCTTAACTATGACTCTATGTTGAAGAATGGGAATTTAGGTTTGGGAAAAGAAGGAGATTCCTGATTTTAGCCCATGCTAGTGTGTTCATGGTGGTGTTGCAACCATGTGTTTACTTTTATCATTGCAACTTTGTGTTTATCGGTGTAATTAACAATTCATAGTTACTTAGCTTTAGTCTAAAGAATGGCTGCAGAACAACTTATATGTTTAAATATGCTTATTAGCATAACCACATACTTTTATTACTAGTCAATATAACAAATAATGGACAAAGGCTTGTTAGCACAGTTCACACTAGTTCACCTGCGAATTGTCATAACATACCTTGTCTGCACAGAATCTAACCAGTCATCCTCATGATACATTGGTATTGTTGTCATGAAGCATTGAAAATGCAGAAATCTTTTCCCAGTTCTCACTTTCAGTGTCTTCTCTATATCTGCAGTATGCCTTTTTTATATTTAGTCTGCTTTTTTTTTCGTCTTTAAAAAAAATCCTCCCCTGTCTGTTTGATTTGCTGTGACTGGGGAGTGTGGTGGTTTTTGTCTGTCTTTGAGTTGACCTGTCCTGTTTGGTTGTATATTTGTAGACAAACACAGAGATCCACCCCCTCCGGAGGTCCCTAGAGGTAGGAGGGGGGGCAGGGAGGGGGCCTGCACTGGCCCCGTTGTGAAGTTTTCTTGATTCTCTTTTCGCCACTAACACCTTGCACAGCACTCTAACTGGTCGCCCTGGCTCACACTTGTCACGGCTTTCTTCCTGCCATGCACTGAGGAAGTCTGCGCCTATTGAATGATGCCGCATGCTCTAGGAATATGGAGATTAAAATGAAAAAAATCCAGGGTTTATGTAAAGAATATGTGAGATTTAACCTCGAAGATCTATGTGCATGAAATTGAAACTTAAGTAGTTAAGAACAATTAAAAATGGATTAGTTGAAGACAAATGATTTGTGAGATTTTTACCTGGAAGATTTGAATAAGATTGAAACTTAGTAACATGTACATTGAATCAGTTGTGAAGCGTTATATCGAGATGCAGTGCTGAAATTCCCAGGATGAATGGGACATTGTCTGGTGAGGCTGTACAGCCCTGTGCTGGGCTGGAAACCCTTGCTGCATCCTATACAGCACTAATAGCCAGGAGGAAAATGGAATATTGTCAATATAAAAATATAATGATCATAATAAGAATTATAGGAATATTTAGTGGATTTCTGTATCAACATAATGTATTCTATCAATTTGCGTAGTGTCAGTGCACAGGCAGAGGTACAAGGCTATTTGCTGGTCATGGTGATACAAGCCATATGTGGTAGCTAAGGAAAGAAGTACTTTTTTACACCAAGTCCTACAAGAAGGAAATCAGGACTTTGAGTATGGATTTCTATGTTGGAAGATGCCTGATAGCCAGCAATCAACATAAATACACTGTTTTCTCTCAAATAATGTTCTGTAAATCTGACGCTGTTCATGATAGAAAACATAATAACCTCTGCACACTGATATAAGGCTCATTCTCTGGAAAGGTACACAAATCTGTTACATGGGTGGTGAAATATTTTTCATCAAATATTTGTATTAAAAGTACATATTCAGGTAAAAGAATGCTTGGAGTTGGACCTATCATCTTGACTAAATTTGGAACAAAATTAGACACTTTACTTATCGTGTCTTGTTACAAACCAGTTGAACAAAAGCAAAATCCACATGTTATTTAAGTATTGATGTGCCATCACTATTGCTTGCGTATTGGAGAGAAGTAAACAAAGATCTAGAAAGCCTTTTCAGCATGAAAACATCAGGGGAAAAAACAAAACAAATTTTTAACAATATATCTCAAGGATAATTTCTAGGTTGTAACAAAGACACTTCCATGGTGTCTTGTTTACGAACAAGAAAGAACAAGCAATAGATCGACAAAACATGCTATTTTAGTAACAAAACTTTAAATAAAGTTGTAAAGGTAAGGAATAATTTTGGGTCCGGTATGAAGGGTAATGCTGTCCACTTTTATGTTTAATTTCACAAGAAACCACACATTTTCAAAGAAATGTATCCGTTTGACGGATCGAACCGGTTTTCGATCTATTTTCACCTCACAAACTTAGTCAACAACAATGGGTAAGCACAACTAAAGATTAAAAAAGGAATAAAGTTTCACATTTAACGATGAGAAACATTACTAAAATCCTGAAATTTCCATCGTAGGCGATCTTCAGCTAGCACACTGGAAGAAATGGCGGGCATTTCTAGTTCGTAACACTGACGAACGAAGCGGACACCACATATTTGAGTTTACAGTACTGCTTTCCGCGAACACGCAGTTTGTGAAAACCACACAGGGATCACTCAGTATGTCCTTCCGCGTAGGACCTTTGCAGTTATTCCCCTTGCAGGACTAGTTTGCCTTGAAAAATGTAGTCCAGTTGATTGCTGTGTCGTAACGCATTTTGTGGACACAAATTCAGAAATGACGCAATTTCATCTCACATCTAGCAAGTTTCCCTTCATAAATTGTGTTTTCTATCAAATATGACTCTCAAACATTCTGTTTTTGAATGGACATGGAATTGGGTCAATTCGTTTGCTTAATATTCTTCCGCCGAGTATATTTACAAAACCTTCGATCGGACACGACATGTTACGAACAAGTCAGCAAAATTAAATCCCTAATTGTTTCACAAAAGTGCAAAATTTTTACAAACGTGATCTGTAATCGTCAAGTATGTGTGTAATACATTAAAATACAACCGTTCTTTTTGAAATTTAACAGGAAAATCCAGTTGCAATTGTTATCTGAAAAGTTCTCGTTTTTCCGTGTAACAAACTGGCCAGCTGAAATCGGCACATTTTGTCAACACAACTAGCGATAAAAGCTCAAATTTTACACTCAGCCTTTTCCCATTGCTCATGGTGTTTCTTAAATATGTTTTTTGTTTGTCTACTTGAATAGATTTGGGTCTTATAGTGTAATACTTTTGGTCTGACCAATTTAAGGACGTAACCCCTCCTTGTGTACCTTTCCAGAGAATGAGCCATAACCTTAGGTTACAAGGGTCTCAGATCTTGTGCTGGACAGGTGGACAACAAACAAGATTCAAGTAGGCGTGTTTTTCAAAAGACTATTCACAAGTCACAAACTTTTCATGAGGAGTTTACGTGAAGAACTATTTATTTGTATAAAGCGTATGTCGTGGAAATGTAGATGCAGGTAAAGCCTTTCAGAGAAGCCATTGGTCTTTTGGTTTATTTCCTTACCTAATGAGAAAACTCCATGCTTGTATTCTAAACATGATCAATCGTGTTCATTTTTTCCCCCTCTGTGCGAAAGTTCCTCAGTGCATCGCGTGGGAAAACCTGTGGCATCAACACAGTACAGGTTTTCACCAAAGCCAAGTATTGCTTGCAAGCCAGAAGCTGTGCACACATCTCCCACTGCTATGTCACTTGTGTGGTGGCACATTCTGGCATACACATTGATAATCAGAGAGTTATGGGTTAAACTTAAAAAATGACACATGCTTTTTTTTTTTTTTTTTTTTTTTTTTTTTTTTGGGGGGGGGGGTTCATGCTCATTGGCTAATGCTAAACCACCTCAAGCTGATTGGATAAGATGCACCATGATCTGCATGCGTTTTTCTGAGATGCCACTTTGGGCTTTATTCGGAGGAGTGATTGGAAGTTTAGAGTTGTGTGCATCACTCTTGGCTTGCTTGAACTTGCATCCATTGCATCCTGGACTTCGGCCAGCTAGAGGGCGCGACCTTCTCTTCTGCTTGTTTTGGACACTCACTCTGGACATTTTGTCCCTTCTTTCCATCTCACTGACATTTTGGAGTTGTACCTTTGCCTTTGGTTGAAGGCTTGCAGTTGAGTTCACACTGATGTTTGCCCCACACTTTTCATTTTCAGACTTTTCACTTTGGGTTCTTTATTCGGGCTAATCATACCTTGCATTTGGCTTTGCAACTTTTCTCGTTGACAGCTGCTATCTAACTTTTTGCTTTATGTCCATTTCTTTCAGCCTTTTTGATTGTTTACAGGTCATGCATGCTGTTTGCCTGTTATTTCATTTTCAGTGAAAGTATTTCTTGAGGTTTCTAATATATATACATTATTATGTACACTGAAAATATTGCGCCATTTACTCTTCCTGAGAACAGTTTATTGGGAAAAAGTTTGTATTGGTGAAGTTGTGGGTTAGGAGAGGTATATGTTTGGTGTCATTAGGACGTTTGTTAGTGTGTGGATGCATTCATGTGTGTGTGTGTGTGTGTGTGTGTGTGTGTGTGTGTGTGTGTGTGAGTGTGAGTGTGTGTGTGTGTGTGTGTGTGTCTCCACATGCATGCATGTTTGTGTGTATAAGTGTGTGTACATTTTTGTATGCACACATGTATTCCAATCTCTGACCTTCCTTCCTCCAGTCAATGCCTCATACTTTTCTGCATCATGCCAAGTCTGAAAGTCTTGTATCTCCACATGTGCTCAGGATACAAACAGTGCCAGGGAACAGGCACATTGTCACTGTACACAGCACTCTCCACCTCAACACCACATCATCAGGGGCTGGAATGACAGAGAATTGATTAGCCTGCTCAGACAGGGAAAGAAATTGGAGAGCAGGGGTCTAAGGGAGGAAAGGTGATCCATGCCTGGGTGACTGGGTTAACACTCTACTAACTAGCCACTGATCAACTCCCCCTCCTTCCCCTTCCATCAAGGTCCGGCACCCCACTGGAAGAAGATACCAATGTTTAGAGTCTGCTAGTGCACAGGGAGAGAGTTGGAGGTGATTATTTGTCTAGCAGGGGTGGAAAGCAGGGAGAAAGCTCATGGAATTTTGGGGAGTGGGTTTGACAGACTGTGCACTGACTTTTCAGCTAGGGAGCTTGGAAGTCAAGAGGGCCAGGGAGGGAGGGAGGTGCTCAGGGAGAGAGAGAGAGAGAGAGAGAGAGAGAGAGAGAG
>JAWQFJ010022712.1:10000-18256 GCA_034096865.1 Theodoxus fluviatilis | reverse complement strand
CTATGTCCCTCCCCTCTCTATGTCCCTCCTCCTCTCTATGTCCCTCCTCCTCTCTATGTCCCTCCTCCTCTCTATGTCCCTCCTCCTCCCTATGTCCCTCCTCCTCCCTATGTCCCTCCTCCTCTCTATGTCCCTCCTCCTCTCTATGTCCCTCCTCCTCTCTATGTCCCTCCTCCTCTCCTATGTCCCTCCTCCTCTCTATGTCCCTCCTCCTCTCTATGTCCCTCCTCCTCTCTATGTCCCTCCTCCTCCCTATGTCCCTCCTCCTCCTCCCTATGTCCCTCCTCCTCTCTATGTCCCTCCTCCTCTCTATGTCCCTCCTCCTCTCTATGTCCCTCCTCCTCTCTATGTCCCTCCTCCTCTCTATGTCCCTCCTCCTCCCTATGTCCCTCCTCCTCTCTATGTCCCTCCTCCTCTCTATGTCCCTCCTCCTCTCTATGTCCCTCCTCCTCTCTATGTCCCTCCTCCTCTCTATGTCCCTCCTCCTCCTCTCTATGTCCCTCCTCCTCTCTATGTCCCTCCTCCTCCTATGTCCCTCCTCCTCTCTATGTCCCTCCTCCTCTCTATGTCCCTCCTCCTCTCTATGTCCCTCCTCCTCTCTATGTCCCTCCTCCTCTCTATGTCCCTCCTCCTCCCTATGTCCCTCCTCCTCTCTATGTCCCTCCTCCTCTCTATGTCCCTCCTCCTCCCTATGTCCCTCCTCCTCCCTATGTCCCTCCTCCTCTCTATGTCCCTTCCTCCTCCCTATGTCCCTCCTCCTCTCTATGTCCCTCCTCCTCTCTATGTCCCTCCTCCTCTCTATGTCCCTCCTCCTCCCTATGTCCCTCCTCCTCTCTATGTCCCTCCTCCTCTCTATGTCCCTCCTCCTCCCTATGTCCCTCCTCCTCCCTATGTCCCTCCTCCTCTCTATGTCCCTCCTCCTCTCTATGTCCCTCCTCCTCTCTATGTCCCTCCTCCTCCCTATGTCCCTCCTCCTCCCTATGTCCCTCCTCCTCTCTATGTCCCTCCTCCTCTCTATGTCCCTCCTCCTCTCTATGTCCCTCCTCCTCCCTATGTCCCTCCTCCTCTCTATGTCCCTCCTCCTCTCTATGTCCCTCCTCCTCTCTATGTCCCTCCTCCTCTCTATGTCCCTCCTCCTCTCTATGTCCCTCCTCCTCTCTATGTCCCTCCTCCTCTCTATGTCCCTCCTCCTCTCTATGTCCCTCCTCCTCTCTATGTCCCTCCTCCTCTCTATGTCCCTCCTCCTCTCTATGTCCCTCCTCCTCCCTATGTCCCTCCTCCTCCCTATGTCCCTCCTCCTCTCTATGTCCCTCCTCCTCTCTATGTCCCTCCTCCTCTCTATGTCCCTCCTCCTCTCTATGTCCCTCCTCCTCTCTATGTCCCTCCTCCTCCCTATGTCCCTCCTCCTCTCTATGTCCCTCCTCCTCTCTATGTCCCTCCTCCTCTCTATGTCCCTCCTCCTCTCTATGTCCCTCCTCCTCTCTATGTCCCTCCTCCTCTCTATGTCCCTCCTCCTCTCTATGTCCCTCCTCCTCCCTATGTCCCTCCTCCTCCCTATGTCCCTCCTCCTCTCTATGTCCCTCCTCCTCTCTATGTCCCTCCTCCTCTCTATGTCCCTCCTCCTCTCTATGTCCCTCCTCCTCTCTATGTCCCTCCTCCTCTCTATGTCCCTCCTCCTCTCTATGTCCCTCCTCCTCTCTATGTCCCTCCTCCTCTCTATGTCCCTCCTCCTCTCTATGTCCCTCCTCCTCTCTATGTCCCTCCTCCTCTCTATGTCCCTCCTCCTCTCTATGTCCCTCCTCCTCTCTATGTCCCTCCTCCTCTCTATGTCCCTCCTCCTCTCTATGTCCCTCCTCCTCTCTATGTCCCTCCTCCTCTCTATGTCCCTCCTCCTCTCTATGTCCCTCCTCCTCCTATGTCCCTCCTCCTCTCTATGTCCCTCCTCCTCCCTATGTCCCTCCTCCTCTCTATGTCCCTCCTCCTCTCTATGTCCCTCCTCCTCTCTATGTCCCTCCTCCTCTCTATGTCCCTCCTCCTCTCTATGTCCCTCCTCCTCTCTATGTCCCTCCTCCTCTCTATGTCCCTCCTCCTCTCTATGTCCCTCCTCCTCTCTATGTCCCTCCTCCTCTCTATGTCCCTCCTCCTCTCTATGTCCCTCCTCCTCTCTATGTCCCTCCTCCTCCCTATGTCCCTCCTCCTCTCTATGTCCCTCCTCCTCTCTATGTCCCTCCTCCTCTCTATGTCCCTCCTCCTCTCTATGTCCCTCCTCCTTCCTATGTCCCTCCTCCTCTCTATGTCCCTCCTCCTCTCTATGTCCCTCCTCCTCTCTATGTCCCTCCTCCTCTCTATGTCCCTCCTCCTCTCTATGTCCCTCCTCCTCTCTATGTCCCTCCTCCTCCTATGTCCCTCCTCCTCTCTATGTCCCTCCTCCTCTCTATGTCCCTCCTCCTCTCTATGTCCCTCCTCCTCCCTATGTCCCTCCTCCTCTCTATGTCCCTCCTCCTCTCTATGTCCCTCCTCCTCTCTATGTCCCTCCTCCTCTCTATGTCCCTCCTCCTCTCTATGTCCCTCCTCCTCTCTATGTCCCTCCTCCTCTCTATGTCCCTCCTCCTCTCTATGTCCCTCCTCCTCCCTATGTCCCTCCTCCTCTCTATGTCCCTCCTCCTCTCTATGTCCCTCCTCCTCCCTATGTCCCTCCTCCTCCCTATGTCCCTCCTCCTCTCTATGTCCCTCCTCCCTCTCTATGTCCCTCCTCCTCTCTATGTCCCTCCTCCTCCCTATGTCCCTCCTCCTCTCTATGTCCCTCCTCCTCTCTATGTCCCTCCTCCTCTCTATGTCCCTCCTCCTCTCTATGTCCCTCCTCCTCCCTATGTCCCTCCTCCTCTCTATGTCCCTCCTCCTCCCTATGTCCCTCCTCCTCTCTATGTCCCTCCTCCTCTCTATGTCCCTCCTCCTCTCTATGTCCCTCCTCCTCTCTATGTCCCTCCTCCTCTCTATGTCCCTCCTCCTCTCTATGTCCCTCCTCCTCCCTATGTCCCTCCTCCTCTCTATGTCCCTCCTCCTCTCTATGTCCCTCCTCCTCTCTATGTCCCTCCTCCTCTCTATGTCCCTCCTCCTCCCTATGTCCCTCCTCCTCTCTATGTCCCTCCTCCTCTCTATGTCCCTCCTCCTCCTATCTATGTCCCTCCTCCTCCCTATGTCCCTCCTCCTCTCTATGTCCCTCCTCCTCTCTATGTCCCTCCTCCTCCCTATGTCCCTCCTCCTCTCTATGTCCCTCCTCCTCTCTATGTCCCTCCTCCTCTCTATGTCCCTCCTCCTCTCTATGTCCCTCCTCCTCTCTATGTCCCTCCTCCTCTCTATGTCCCTCCTCCTCTCTATGTCCCTCCTCCTCCCTATGTCCCTCCTCCTCTCTATGTCCCTCCTCCTCTCTATGTCCCTCCTCCTCCCTATGTCCCTCCTCCTCTCTATGTCCCTCCTCCTCTATATGTCCCTCCTCCTCTCTATGTCCCTCCTCCTCTCTATGTCCCTCCTCCTCCCTATGTCCCTCCTCCTCTCTATGTCCCTCCTCCTCTCTATGTCCCTCCTCCTCTCTATGTCCCTCCTCCTCTCTATGTCCCTCCTCCTCCCTATGTCCCTCCTCCTCCCTATGTCCCTCCTCCTCTCTATGTCCCTCCTCCTCCTCTATGTCCCTCCTCCTCCCTATGTCCCTCCTCCTCTCTATGTCCCTCCTCCTCCCTATGTCTGACCTCCTCCTCCCTATGTCCCTCCTCCTCCCTATGTCCCTCCTCCTCTCTATGTCCCTCCTCCTCTCTATGTCCCTCCTCCTCTCTATGTCCCTCCTCCTCTCTATGTCCCTCCTCCTCCTCTATGTCCCTCCTCCTCCCTATGTCCCTCCTCCTCTCTATGTCCCTCCTCCTCCCTATGTCCCTCCTCCTCCCTATGTCCCTCCTCCTCTCTATGTCCCTCCTCCTCTCTATGTCCCTCCTCCTCTCTATGTCCCTCCTCCTCTCTATGTCCCTCCTCCTCTCTATGTCCCTCCTCCTCCCTATGTCCCTCCTCCTCCCTATGTCCCTCCTCCTCTCTATGTCCCTCCTCCTCCCTATGTCCCTCCTCCTCTCTATGTCCCTCCTCCTCCCTATGTCCCTCCTCCTCCCTATGTCCCTCCTCCTCTCTATGTCCCTCCTCCTCTCTATGTCCCTCCTCCTCCCTATGTCCCTCCTCCTCTCTATGTCCCTCCTCCTCTCTATGTCCTCTCCCTTCCCTCCTCCTCTATGTCCCTCCTCCTCTCTATGTCCCTCCTCCTCTCCTATGTCCCTCCTCCTCCTCTATGTCCCTCCTCCTCTCTATGTCCCTCCTCCTCTCTATGTCCCTCCTCCTCTCTATGTCCCTCCTCCTCCCTATGTCCCTCCTCCTCCCTATGTCCCTCCTCCTCCCTATGTCCCCCCTCCTCTTATCCCTCCTCCTCCTATGTCCCTCCTCCTCTCTATGTCCCTCCTCCTCCCTATGTCCCTCCTCCTCCCTATGTCCCTCCTCCTCCCTATGTCCCTCCTCCTCTTTATCTCCCTCCTCCCTCCTCCTCCTATGTCCCTCCTCCTCTCTATGTCCCTCCTCCTCTCTATGTCCCTCCTCCTCCCTATGTCCCTCCTCCTCTCTCTCCCTCCCTTCCTCCTCCTCTACATCCCCCTCCTCTCTCCCTCCCTTCCTCCTCCTCTATGTCCCTCCTCCTCTCCCTCCCTCCCTCCTCCTCCTCTATGTCCCCCTCCTCTCTATGTCCCTCCTCCTCTCTATGTCCCTCCTCCTCTCCTATGTCCCTTCCTCCTCCTCTATGTCCCTCCTCCTTTCTATGTCCCTCCACCTCCCTATGTCCCTCCTCCTATCTATGTCCCTCCTCCTCACTATTTCCCTCCTCCTCTCTATGTCCCTCCTCCTCTCCCTCCTCCTCCTCTATGTCCCCCTCCTCTCCCTCCCTCCCTTCCTCCTCCTCCTCTATGTCCCCCTCCTCTCCCTCCCTTCCTCCTCCTCTACCGCCCTCCCCTCCCTTCCTTCCTTCCTACCCCTCCTCTACCGCCCTCCCCTCCCTTCCTTCCCCTCCTGCTCTTTCCCTCCCCCCCCTCTTCTTTTCTCCTTCTCCTACATTGTCATCATCGTCGTAATTGGCACCACCCCATCATCACCATCATTATTGGTTCTGTTCTTATTTTAGAATTAGATGGTGTGTGTGATAACTTGAATAGATACTAGACATCTCTTTGCTTCTCTCTCGAAATTTTGTTTCAAATCAATTGCTCTCAGTACTTTGCAATATATTGCATTTTCAGTGTGTGAGAATCATGAAGACTCTTTTAAAAGTACCCTAGACACTGGATAACTAGATATCTACATATTATTTCTCCATTGATTGCCTTTTCTTTCTTTTTTCCAACAGGAGACAGCGCTGACTCGATGGGTTCCAAGTCAGGAGAGAGTGGAAAAAAGTTCAAGCAACTGTGAAATCCACAGTGGGACCAAAGTATAGGGAGACAGAAATATGTGCACTGACTGATGCGAAAATACTCCAGGGCTATCTATGCACACCAGGAATGCATTTCTAAGAGGAAGCTACTCTCAAGCCACTTGGGAGCAGAGACTGATGGCAACATGCATTAACATCTGCAAATGTAAAGGCTATCTGATGTTGACACCGGCCTCTTCTTGCAATTGACTTTTGAGCAGTTTTCCCTTTAAAATGCGCATCAGAAGAAAGAAGCCAAAAATGCGGTGGTCTTGTCACTGCTACAGCAACTGGACTGTAGCATGATCCAGCAACTCCTCTTGTGTCCTATCAAATGAAGTTTGGACTCAGTCATGTGTATCAACGGTAGTTACGTGACAACAGATCACATGCTCGGGGAACGATCTCACCTTGGAACAAAGTGTGACATGTGAAGGACATTACTGTAGTGGTTAGCTTTGCATGAAGTCTTCATAGAGACTTTCACATGCATTGGTTTTGGAAGCAAATGATAATGATGTTCATTACACTTGTCATACAATTAATATCTGGTACCAACAAAGAATGCACTAGCAACATCATCAACTCCAATGGTCAACCGACATATGTACATACATACAGTTTCCTATTGCATGTACTAACAGTAGTTATTATTACACAAATCAAAGTTTATCTGGGGAGCCAGTAGAGAGACATTCCGATGTCCAAGGATATCTCTGTGAAATAAATCAAACGTTGAGTATGAAACTTTCTGTAATGTTAATATGCAGTGACTCTGCTATGGTTATGCATTTATGTCTTTAAAACCTTGACACAACTTCTGGAAAACCTTTTTTTTCTCTCCTAGGAACCAAATCTCATTATTTCCATCATTGCAACTTGTCTCTTCCCAAGAGTGTGAAAACAAAATTGGAAATATTGTCATTCTGTTCTCAGCAGGGTGATTAAATCACACACATGCACACACAATATATTTGCACCATTTACTTCTCCCTTTGCCTCCCCTGGCAGTGTGTTCCTGTCCACTTTAGAGGGGGGAGGTAAAGAAAAAGGCTCCACCCCCCAAAAATACCTACATTTGTATATCTGCCTTTCACTCCCAGCCACAAATCTAGCCCAGGCCCACAGTCATTTCTGAGTAGAAGTAGGACTATCTACCCCATCTAGACTCGAGGTCCTGCAAGGCATAGGCCGTTGTAAACATGTGTCAAGAATCGCGTACCTCCCTCATCAGCTGGAGTGCTGCCCTCTTTGTGTTTTTGGGGACTGCTCCAGTAGCACCTCCACAGCCAGCCCCAAGCAGTGTTTACATTGCCTTTACATCTGCTGTCACCATGGTGACACATGTCGACACCGGAATATTCCTCGCAAGATCTTGACTTTCCTCCTATCTATGCAACACGCCCCAGAAAAGATTGACTTTTGGACTGCAGCCACATCGGAGGTTTGGAGTGACGAGGAGATCTGGAACTTTGCATGGTCGCCCTGTAGTAGCACATGGTGCTGTACTTCCCTGCTGGACCAGCTGCTGGAGAAGGTCCTAGACAGTCCAAGACCTTGGGCTCCAGTTGAGAAAGAGGCACCCATACACTGATACTGCATGATGGCCAAGTGGTTGGCACCCTGGAACTCCAGTCACTGTCGGCTGGTGAGTGTGTTGTTCCAAGCATAGCAAACCCCACTTAGTGCTGCATCCTTCAGCAAGGCATTTAAGGGGAGACCTGGCAGGGAAATTTAATGATTGGGCTTGCAAGGTCGATTTTGAGATTTTTACTTTTTGCACTCTTTGAACCCTCAACAATGCCAATCTAGTGAGGTTTAACCTGAAAATAGCTTCTTTCTATGAAAAGAAGCACGGGACGTGATTCACTCAGCGCTGAGCAGCGCTGTGCATCACCGATCCGAGGTGATTCAGACGAATTTTTAAATGGCGTCTTCGATCCTGCACTGGCCGTCGATGTGTAAAATAACCCGCAGAAACATCATTTTGGGACTGGACCAGGCTTTATTTGCCCCAAGCGCTCTGTATGCGCGAGTAATGGCAATTAAGGATGACACAGTAGTGGACTTTATTCATGCAGAATACATTTCAATGTGCATAAATGAGGTCTGTGGCAAAGAAAACACTTTCTAAGCGTCTCTTAACACAACATGGGGCGCAGAAGATTTACCTCCCCTTTAACAAGTGAAGCGCTGCACTAAATCTGTAGGTGTTCAGGAGAGGCAAAGAGCGCTCAATTCCCAACATGAAGCGCTCTGTAACCCTGAACAAGCCTTGAATGTATTATCTTTATTTTTAATTCACTTTTGAAATATTAAAATCATCACATTTTCATCAAATTATCATTATTAATGAAAGAGGTACACAAGTAAAGCCTCTTTTTGAACATTTTGCACAGATTTTGACTGAAAAAAACCAATAAGTCTCATTAAAACCCGGAGAAAACAAAATAGTGGAAAACTTTTTAGTAACTGCCAGGTCTCCCCTTAACTCTTATTGCTTCTTTCCACCCAGGGTTAAAACCAGGTACCTGTGAGAGCTGAACTGGAAAATTGTGAGGTTAACTTTAGCCATTTCATCCACAACATGATTTCTATTGTAGTGCATGTTATTAACTTTAATCAGTACAATTGATGTCCCTATGGGTGTATGTTCTGGGGTGCCATTTTAGATTTTAATGAGCACCATTTGAAATCGCTGCCAATTTGTGTAACTGCGCAGGATTATAAATCAAAGGCTCATTTGGACCAATAAAGCTTCGTGG
>JAWQFJ010022712.1:0-5000 GCA_034096865.1 Theodoxus fluviatilis | reverse complement strand
CGGTTAGATAAGGTACGCTCGTCAGAGGATCCTAGGTTGCGCTTTGCTATATATACTGCTTTCTTTGTCGTCTCTTCGATTCTCTTAGATCGTAGATGACGTCATGAGATTACGTCAAAGCGGAACAGGCAGTTGGAATCGTCTGAGTTTAGAGACAAGGGTAGTGAATTAGGCAGTACAGTAGTCGCCGCTTATTAAAAACACATTGGGACCGAACAAAAGTGTTTTTAATAAGCGGCGTTTTTATTAACCGTTTGCTTGTTGAACATGTCCATCAGTAACGAAGTAAATCCGGACCTTACCAACTGTATTTAAAAAACGGCTGTTTTTATTAACCGCGTGTTTTATAAGCGGCGACTACTGTATTGCCTTTCTTACTTACATTCAGCCCTTGAGGCAAAATATTCAAATGTGGTAAGAGTGAGAGAGAGAGAGAGAGAGAGAGAGAGAGAGAGAGAGACAGAGAGAGAGAGAGAGAGACAGAGAGAGAGAGACAAGAGAGAGAGAGACAGAGACAGAGAGAGAGACAGAGAGAGACAGAGAGAGACAGAGAGAGACAGAGAGAGAGACAGAGAGAGAGACAGAGAGAGTGAGAGAGAGGGGGGGGGGGAGGGGAGCTGGGAAAAGGGGAGGAAGGGAAGAGAGAATGAGAGTAAGAGGGTGGGTGGGAGAGAGAGAGAGAGAGAGAGAGAGAGAGAGAGAGAGAGAGAGAGAGAGAGAGAGACAGAGAGAGAGTCAGAGAGAGAGACAGAGAGAGAGTGAGAGTAGCCATAAGTACTGATCAAAAGATCAGATAAAGGCCTTGCGGCCTAAGACATCTGAGGACATATCTATCTAAATCATTCTCTGTCCTCGCAAATGACGTCACGAATTCTATTCTATTCTATTCTATTCACCCCTCCTTCAAAAATCTCCTCGCAAATGACGTCACGTTATACGACGTCAAATGATCACGTCACAAATTTTGCAAAATGGAGTCTGTTGAATCGTTTTCAATGAAACACCAAAATGTAAAAAAGTCACTTTCTTTTCAAACCTCGATTCTGAAAATTTGATAATATTGAATGGGACCTAACTTCCAGTCAGTGTGCAAAATCTCAAGGAAATCCGTCCAGTAGTTTTTGAGATATAGGCCGTGGAGACGGGACAGACAGACACACACACACACACAGACAGACTAATAAAAACCGCTGGCGCTGAACCTCCAGGTTTTGGCATTAAAAACCCCCCAATACAGCTGCGAGGGCCTTCAGTAAACCTGGAGGGATAAAAAATCGAATACAGGACGTTTCGTACCCTAGTCGTTGTGCACCTCATTTAGTCGATTCGTACCTTTTCTACTCTAACCCTAACTCTAACCCTAACTCTAACCGGTTAGGGTACGAAACGACTAGGTACAAAACGTCCAGGATACAAACGACCCGCATCGTAAAAAATCTTTCTTTCTCCTTCACCAATGTTCTCCAAATTCACCCTTCTCAACAAGAAGGGCAAAGCCCATACGACTCACATGCTTGACCTTGACCTTCATATGACCTTGACCTTCAGGTGACCTTCAAGGTCAAGGTCAAACAACTAAACCTACCAATGACATCATACACAAAGAAATGCTTTACACATTTTTCCTACCAAAATACATGTGACCTTGACCCAAGGTCAAGGTCATCCAAGGTCATGCAACACAAAGCTGTTAATTCAAGACATAGGAAGCACAATGGTGCTTATTGGCACTTTCTACCATGAGATATAGTCACTTTTAGTGGTTCACTACCCCATTTTGGTCACATTTCATAAGGGTCAAAGTGACCTTGACCTTGATGATATGTGAACAAATGTGTCTCATGATGAAAGTATAACATGTGCCCCACATAATTATTAAGTTTGAAACAGTTATCTTCCATAGTTCAGGGTCAAAGTCACTTCAAAATATGTATACAATCCCACTTTGAAGAGCTCCTGTGACCTTGACCTTGAAGCAAGGTCAAGTCACTATGTATGTTTTTTGAGGCCTTGTCATCATACACCATCATGCCACATTTGGTGTTGATAGACTTAATAGTCTCCGAGAAAAATCCAACGTTTAAGTTTTTTACGCCCGGACGGACGACACAGCTGAGTACATAGACTCACTTTTGCTTCGCATGGAGTCAAAAATCTCCTCGCAAATGACGTCACGTTATTCGAAGTCAAATGATGATGTCACACATTTTGCAAATGGAGTCTGTTGTATCGTTTTCATTGCAACACCAAAATGTAAAAAAGTCACTTTCTTTTCAAACCTCGATTCTGAAAATTTGATAATATTCAATCGGACCTAACTTCCAGTCAGTGTGCAAAATCTCAAGGAAATCCGACCAGTAGTTTTTGAGATATAGGCCGTCAAGGCGGGACAGACACACACACACACACACACACACACACACACACAGACAGACAGATAAAGTCTGTAGGACCTCCAGTAAACCTGGAGGGATAACCTGAAGGTTTTTTCAGGAAAAAACATGAAGTCGACAACACTCATTAAAAAAGTTATATCTTCACTTCTACACTTCCTAGAAACAAGAAGTACGCCACTGTCAAATGTGACGTCTGCATAGCATCCGGTCATAATGGGTTAAATAATAAATTTGGTATTTTAAGGAATTGAAGAATTTCCATCAAATATTGTGTGATTGCAATGAGTTTGGTATAAATGTCAGGTCAGCATTTTCTGTATGTTACCAATGAATCATGTAATATACATGAAGGCACCAACACAAAAACCACAGGATGGGTTTTCAGGATTAATTTGTAAACAAAGCAAAAACACACTAACACTTTACACCATTTTGATGCAATCACAGTTTCCTGTGGATTTTAATGAAGTACTCATAACCACAAAATCCAGTATCATAACGCTGTCATCCATGCTCAGACATATATTGGTACAAAGAACAAAGCAAGTAACTTTCAGACCACTTCTCCATGAACCCACACCTACAGCTTGGTCTTGGCTGTCCTGTGGTCCAGTGCAGTGGTCAACCTGACCAGAACAGGCATCACTGTGTACAGGCTTTCACCACCATGCACAATTCAAATCACTCAGCCATACAGTTCCATGTGTAATTGGCATCACACACAATCATCACTAACACTTTCACACTTGTAGGGCCACTTTCAGTAGTCTAAGGGAAACAAGTGCAAGCTTCTGCTCTCAAAATACCACTTGACCAAGACAATGGTCAAGGTGGACAAATATGCCATCACTGACCACAGCTGATGATACACTTCCACCATACACAACATCACAATCATAGACCTAACTCTTTTCAACAAAAACACAAGGTATCATTTTGACACCAAGACATCCCATTCTCCCACAACCAAGCAGTCCTGTGGTCAAGATGACCAACACAGTAAGGAAGCTCTGCAGGTCATCAAACACAATCAGGGAGTCAACTTGCAGACACACCACACCACACAGCCTCAAAGAATATGAAAACCCTAATGCACATGGATTTCATTTCATTTCACAAAGTGATTTCCTAAAGGCCTGACACGGTGCCACCCCTAAGAAGAGAGCCTACCTAGAATGAAAGCCATTGACAATCAATTAATCCAGAAAGTTAATCTCAGAGACCATTGAGGGACCAAACAGGCAAATACTGTGCATGCAATTCTTCCCTTTGAGAGGAGAATTTCCTGGATTGAGATGGAACACCAGCAAGAGCAGCCATGCCAGACTATAATGTCTGTCAGCAGACATCGGAGTGTTGACAGGTTGACCTGTGGCTGAGCTTAGGACTTCTCTGACCTCTGGAGCCACAGGGAGGCAGCTGGTGAGTGTTGTGGTCAATTGACCTTGACTTTATATTCCTGCTTCTTGGGAAATCTGTTATCCGAGGAGCTGAGGAAAGCTTTGATATATCCGAGGTTTTGTCATATCCAAAGTTTGAGTTCAGAGGGGACTGAAAGATGCTTCAAATTATCTGAGGTTTCATCTTACCCAAGTTTGTATAAGCAAGGAAAGTTTATTGAAATGAAGAGTGCAGCTGGCCGGCGACAGAGAATCATCTCGACTCAACCGAGGATTTGTGTTAAGAGAGTTTGTGTTAAGTGGGGAGCACCGTATCTGCATGTGGAGGTCATTTCAACTGGAAATAACATCTTCTTTTGGAGGACATGCTCTAAAAGTGGACCACAGGACTCTCAAGGATGAGGAAAGACCACCAGGTGTCTCTGAGAGAATCCCATTCCCATTGAAAAATGAGATGAAATATTTCATGTGTAGCTTTGTAGTCCCACATTCCCAATATTTCACATAGTTATTCAACAAGGAGTCTTTTGCCTCCCACCACCAATTCCAGTTTTTGTAAGAGTTAAAAACTATTTTTTCTTTTACTTAATCTACAAGTGTGTTTGCAGGTTGCCTTTCTGACTAGCTCTGTACTGAAAATAGGGGAGCTATTTTTGGAAACTTTCATGAACTGTGTCTATGTGCATTGCATGATGATGATGATGATGATGATGTCCACTTGTATGGCGCACATATCCATGCTGGCAGCATGCTCAAGGCGCAGGAGATTGGGGGGGAAGGGAGAAAAAGTTAACAAAACAGAGACTGGTGCACAGTCTTTCAGTCAGGTATGTCCTTTCATTTGAGACTATTTACACAGATCCCAAGTCAGAAAAGGTGAGTCTTCAGAGTGCTCTTGAAGTCCTCTAGTGACTTCGCTTCTCGCATGTTCTGGGGGAGCGCATTCCACAGGGTTGGACCACAGTAGGAGAACGAGCGGCGACCCAAGCGCTTCCCTATGTGGCCGGCCCTACTGGGTGGAGCCAGCAGTGACTGGGAAGCAGAGCGAAGACATCTGGGGGGGTTGTGGAGAGGGATGATGTCTCTGAGGTACTGGGGGAAAGTTGGATCGTGCACACGCTTATAGCACAGGGAGAGCACCTTGTGGTCCACTCTCTTCATGACTGGGAGCCAATGGAGCTTGCGGAGGACTGGAGTGATGTGG
>JAWQFJ010022711.1:0-11299 GCA_034096865.1 Theodoxus fluviatilis | reverse complement strand
GTAATCTGTGAAATGCCAATGCCTCGAGTGTGGATGCATCCATGAAGTCTTCTTAGGGATGGGTAGGCGGAACAGGGTGTTGGTGCTGACAAGGTCATGCGTGGCACATGTTTTGAGGAGCAGAAGGCCATTGCTGTTACATTTCCAAGTGCCGTGTCTTCCAATGATTCCTTCCCAGGTTTGATAGTCTGTCTCTACTCTGGCATCAAATTCCCCGAGAACAATAAGCTTCTCAGGCTGTGGGACTGCTGAGATGAGGGTGTCGAGTTCTTCATAGAACTTGTCTTTAATGTCATCTGGGTTGGTCATGGTCGGAGCGTAGGCACTAATCAGCGTTGCACTCTTCTTATTCGCAAGTGGGAGCTGAAGTGTCACCAGGCGGTAGTTGATGCCCTCTGGAAGCTTGGTGAGTTTACAGGCGAGGTGAGACTTGGTGGCAAATCTCACGCCTGCTTCTCGTCGTTCAACGCTGCTGCGACCGCTCAGAAAAACGTGTATCCACCGCCATATTCTGTCATCTGACCCTTGTCTGCTAGGCGTGTTTCGCTGAAAGCCGCGATATCCACGTTGTACCGAGCTAGCTCTTTAGCAACCATTGCAGTTCTTATCTTTGGTCTTTCTGCCTTGATGTTATCCAGCAGAGTTCTCAGGTTTCATGTTCCAAGGTTGAGCACAATCACTTTCTTCTTCAATTTAGATCGACCGCTGTGAGGGATCCCCACCAGCCGCGGTATTCTGGCCAGGGTGAGGTGAAGCAGGCTATGTTTGGAGCACCTTTTCTTGGCTCTTCCTCCATGTAGGTGAGCAGAGCGATCCTAGAGAGGGCTGCTCAGACACCCAGGCGGCTGCCGAACTCCACTGCTGCTTCGGTCCAGTAGATAGCGACCCTATGCCCTGGGCCGCCTGTGTGCAGGTTTGTAACTACAGCTTCCAGTGTAACCGCACCTGCTGTTTCGCCACTCCCCCATCGCCACAGGACTTGCGGTTTGCGAGCGGGTTTGAAGTAATGACTTGCGCTTGACTTGGCTTAAAGTGAGGGAAAGTTGCGCAGGTTGTCAACCTCATTCTCTCGTCCCGGTCTATCTGGATCCAGTGGCAAGATATAGTCGAGACGGCTTGATGTAAGTCAGGATGCAGTGGATGGCCAGCAGTATTATTCGTGTCTCACTGTGCCCTGATCGCGCTCCACAGCGCGATGCTGGTCCGCCTTCCTGCCCGTTGAGCCAATCTATGGGCTCCTCCGCGCAGTCCGCCGGATCCAGTCTTTGCATGAGTAGGTATACAAGCCCTAGGGAAGATTTTCTCTCAGGGTTTACTCCCTTAGCCTTTTTCTGAATACAGTAATGCCGTAAGGCAGTGAAGGTTTGGAGTCAAAGTTGTCCTTCTCCTAGACGGACTACCTTCCCAGGTAATCGAGTTCCATCTATCCGAAGCAGTTGGTTTTACGGCTCCAATCATCCCGCTTCTCCTATCAGTAGAAATGGTTCCGCCGGGCTAGAAACTAAGCCACACGTGAATGCTAGGAGTAGGGCTTGGTTGTCAGAGGCTATAGGAGACGCATGCCATGAGGAGCATTTTATAGGTAGTGGGAGCCTATCCCCACTACCATCCCTCAGCTTGACAAACTTACGAACAGACTGGTGTAGTCATAGGCACGTACAGGGGGACAACGCTGTGACGTTTCTCCTCTCTTGTGTTTATTAAAACACCGGCTCGGCGCTATGCGCTTGTGTCTAGGGGATTCTTGCTTGGGGAGGAGGAACGCACATTTTAACAATAAACCAAAATCTCTGTCATGCACATGCCATGCAATAAACAGGAGGACTCAGGATTGCCAATTAAACAAAATGATTTAATATTCAAGAAAAACCATGACTAAGAAAATCGCCCCTTAGTGGCTTTCAAGCATCTGATAATTGTTCAATGTTTCGAGGGATAAAGGCGTTCAACAGTTCAGTTCTTTAGATTCAGAGTCAGTTCAAAAGTTCAATCTAGTGAGTACTCACGATACCTTGGTGGATAGTTTCATCGATGAAGTTCATCAACTTTACCACTACTTATAGGGACTCACAGTCCACTTCTCACACGTTCTCGCTTTTGTCAAGCGAGAATCAAAAAGGCCATGGGGGTATGAACTTTCGCTCTATGTAGCAAAGTTCATATACACACACACAACACAGCACCACAGATGAATCCTTGGGGTGGGCTGCCTCACTCCGGCTCTCCCAGAGCAGACGAACTTTTCAGAGGGTCAAGCTTGCAGGCAGGCCGTCGCTAGGGGAAAGGGGGGGAGCTAAGTTTAGCAGACGATCCTCTTAATTGGCGGTGTCCAGCAGCGATGGCAGGAGGCTTCCCTCCAGGGAGGCGAAGGCGGGCGCATGGTCAGCTGTGTGGAGTGGGAGAGCTGCAACTCTCACTCGCGTTGATTTCACAGTGGGATAATTATTTGTCTCATTGACGATTAGTGGGGTTACGTCAAGCCCAACGTACTACGGCTTGGGCAAACAAGGATGGGGGCAGAGAGAGATCAATCTATTTAACATGCTCAATGCACGGAGTCGCTTTGTGGGGTCTTGCTTCCACTCAGGCACCCTTGCCTCCAGCAGACTGGCGAATTCTCAACAAGCAAATGGTTTTATAAAAACACATCAAGCACTTCTACGCATGCGCGGAACTCTTGGACAGAGGGCTGAGCTTGCAGAAAAACAAGTCAAGGACACAGGTCACTCCACCTCGCAGGAAGTGCTGGGTGAGCAAAACAAGGGCCATGTGCTGCCCCAGAAAACACTCCAGTGCAGAAAGGTTGTACCAGTCTCAAAAACACCCAGAAATAGCCTGGTCGCACCCTCAAGACCAAAACATATATCTGTCACGGAATATGGGCAGATTTCTCATCCATTACACTGTAAAGGCTTCAGTCTTCATTAAAACACACTCAAATCATCAAAACAATAAAGAGGGTGAAAAGTATGAATCCGTCACACTCCCTCCCCCTTCAAAGTGAAATTTTCTTACTGAGTTTAACAAGAAAATTTCAAAACATAGACTCAAAACAGGAGATGCAATCTCATCATTGACATTGCTGCTGCAAAACTTCAGTGCAGTCTACCAGTCCATCCGGACTCAAAACCAATTCGCTTTCAGCAAAGCCACCCAACATAAAACATCTCAAAATTCTGGTAAACAGTTCACCACATTGACAACCGAATAAACGTTCTCCCTGCAAACTCTACAGGGGAAAATCAACAAAAATCAAAAGAACAAAAAGAGGTTCCTATTCCTCCCTAACATTTGAACTTAGAACAGATATTGTCTGTCTGACGATGTACCTATTTATTCGCCTCTTACGAATCACGTAGGGGACGCGGTGGGACAATTCTTACACAACCCCGTACCCACAGGGGGATTACCTGCACCTCAATGAGCTATACTCTGCTCAACATGACACCCTTCAAAAGGATAACACTAATAGGAAGCATATCTTCTTCCCACAACACTTAGCTAGGCATCGCACCTAAAATGCAGTAGGCATCTCACCCGCACCACCAATTATTATCAGTGTTAGGCATCTCACCTACACCACAAATTATTATCAGTGTTAGGCATCTCACCTACACCACTTGCTACCAGTGCCAGGCATCTCACCTGCACCACAAATTATTATCAGTGTTAGGCATCTCACCTACACCACTTGCTACCAGTGCCAGGCATCTCACCTGCACCACAAATTAGTATCAGTGTTAGGCATCTCACCTACACCATTAATTAATTAATCAGGTTTCACCTCTTAATCAACACAAATAAGGTTTCACACCTTAATCAACACAAATAAGGTCTGACACCTTAATCAACACAGGTAGGGCTTTACACCTGCTCCCCTCTAGGTCGGAACTCCTCCTTCCTTTTTCTACCATTCTCTCCCTCTCTCTGTTTCTTCTCTTCTTCTCTCTCTTCCCTCCTTCTCTCTCTCTCTCCTGCCTCAATTTGGCTTGTTTGAAAACCAAGCTCTCCCACTTCTTCACCTTTCTTTCCATCTCTCTCCTCATAGCCTCTCTAGCCCTTTCTCTCTCTTCCCCATCCTTCTCCATCTGCTGTCTCTCTCTCTCTCTCTTCTCCTCCCACTTCACCTCCATCTCTTGTTTTTCCCTCTTCCACTTCCCCCTTGCTATCCTCACTAACTCCGCTCTTATGAACTTGCCCAAAAGCCCTTGCAAAATCTTTAATACCCCCCTCGCCTGCACTCAAACCAAACTTCTCTATCACAACTCCAAACCTGCTCTATCTATTGAATCAATCTCAGACTCAATCTTCAACACTGCAAGAGGAAGTATCCACAACAACACAATGGTGAGCAGTTCAAATGCAACAGCGCTACTGAAAAAGGCAATGGTGTACCACAGGTGATAGGTCACACAACACAATTCTTCATGCCCTACAAAACTCTGAACAATACAATTGCTTCCACATCTTGGACGAAGCCCCCATGCTGTGACGTTTCTCCTCTCTTGTGTTTATTAAAACACCGGCTCGGCGCTATGTGCTTGTGTCTAGGGGATTCTTGCTTGGGGAGGAGGAATGCACATTTTAAAAATAAATCAAAATCTCTGTCATGCACATGCCATGCAATAAACAGGAGAACTCAGGATTGCCAATTAAACAAAATGATTTAATATTCAAGAAAAACCATGACTAAGAAAATCGCCCCTTTGTGGCTTTCAAGCATCTGATAATTGTTCAATGTTTCGAGGGATCAACAGTTCAGTTCTTTAGATTCAGAGTCAGTTCAAAAGTTCAATCTAGTGAGTACTCACGATACCTTGGTGGATAGTTCCATCGACGAAGTTCATCAACTTTACCACTACTTATAGGGACTCACAGTCCACTTCTCACATGTTCTCGCTTTTGTCAAGCGAGAATCAAAAAGGCCATGGGGGTATGAACTTTCGCTCTATGTAGCGAAGTTCATATACACACACACAACACAGCACCACAGATGAATCCTTGGGGTGGGCTGCCTCACTCCGGCTCTCCCAGAGCAGACGAACTTTTCAGAGGGTCAAGCTTGCAGGCAGGCCGTCGCTCCAGCAACAGGCTGGAGGGGAAAGGGGGGGGAGCTAAGTTTAGCAGACGATCCTCTTAATTGGCGGTGTCCAGCAGCGATGGCAGGAGGCTTCCCTCCAGGGAGGCGAAGGCGGGCGCATGGTCAGCTGTGTGGAGTGGGAGAGCTGCAACTCTCACTCGCGTTGATTTCACAGTGGGATAATTATTTGTCTCATTGACGATTAGTGGGGTTACGTCAAGCCCAACGTACTACGGCTTGGGCAAACAAGGATGGGGGCAGAGAGAGATCAATCTATTTAACGTGCTCAATGCACGGAGTCACTTTGTGGGGTCTTGCTTCCACTCAGGCACCCTTGCCTCCAGCAGACTGGCGAATTCTCAACAAGCAAATGGTTTTATAAAAACACATCAAGCACTTCTACGCATGCGCGGAACTCTTGGACAGAGGGCTGAGCTTGCAGAAAAACAAGCCAAGGACACAGGTCACTCCACCTTGCAGGAAGTGCTGGGTGAGCAAAACAAGGGCCATGTGCTGCCCCAGAAAAACAACTCAGTGCAGAAAGGTTGTACCAGTCTCAAAAACACCCAGAAATAGCCTGGTCGCACCCTCAAGACCAAAACATATATCTGTCACGGAATATGGGCAGATTTCTCATCCATTACACTTTAAAGGCTTCAGTCTTAATTAAAACACACTCAAATCATCAAAACAATAAAGAGGGTGAAAAGTATGAATCCGTCACAACGCCAATCCTGGAGCACCCTTAGAATGCCTTTAAATACTGTGTACTGACGACTTGCTCGTCCCAAGGGCAATGTCAGTGTGAGCTGATGCTCCAGTGAGTCTAGACTTCAAGGCAGCAGAGTGCTACCAAGGACAATGTCAGCAATTGCTGATGCTCCAGTAAGTCTAGACTTCAAGGCAGCAGAGTGCTACCAAGGACAATGTCAGTGTTTGCTGATCTTCCAGTGTGTTCAGACTTCAAGGCAGCAGAGTGCTACCAAGGATAATGTCAGTGATTGCTGATGCTCCAGTGTGCTCAGATTTCAAGGCAGCATAGTGCTACCAAGGAAAATGTCAGTGATTGCTGATGCTCCAGTGTGTTCATACTTCAAGGCAGCAGAGTGCTACCAAAGACAACGTCAGTGATTGCTGATGCTTCAGTGTGCTCAGACTTCAAGGCAGCAGAGTGCTACCAAGGATAATGTCAGTGTTTGCTTTGTGACCAGACTTCAAGACAGCAGAGTGCTACCAACGATAATTTCAGTGTGTGCTGATGCTCCAGTGTGTCTAGACTTCAAGGCAGCAGAGTGCTACCAAGGATAATGTCAGTGTTTGCTGATGCCACAGTGTGACCAGACTTCAAGGCAGCGAAGCGCTACCAAAGACAATGTCAGTGTTTGCGGATGCTCCAGTGTGTCTAGACCTATATGCAGCAGAGTGCTACCAAGGATAATGTCAGTGATTGCTGATGCTCCAGTGTGCTCAGACTTCAAGGCAGCAGAGTGCTACCAAGGACAATGTCAGTGATTGCTGATGCTCCAGTGTGTTCAGACTTCAGTGCAGCAGAGTGCTACCAAATACAATGTCAGTATTTGCTGATGCTTCAGTGAGTTAAGACTTCAGTGCAGCAGAGTGCTACCAAGGATAATGTCAGTGTTTGCTGATGTCACAGTGTGACCAGACTTCAAGGCAGCGAAGCGCTACCAAAGACAATGTCAGTGTTTGCGGATGCTCCAGTGTGTCTAGACCTATAGGCAGCAGAGTGCTACCAAGGATAATGTCAGTGATTGCTGATGCTCCAGTGTGTTCAGACTTCAAGGCAGTAGAGTGCTACCAAGGATAATGTCAGTGTTTGCTGATTCCACAGTGTGTCTAGACTTCAAGGCAGCGGAGCGCTATCAAGGATGATGTCAGTGTTTGCTGATGCTCCAGTGTGCTCAGACTTCAAGGCAGCAGAGTGCTACCAAGGACAATGTCAGTGATTGCTGATGCTCCAGTGTGTTCAGACTTCAGTGCAGCAGAGTGCTACCAAATACAATGTCAGTGATTGCGGATGCTCCAGTGTGTTCAGACTTCAAGGCAGCAGAGTGCTACCAAGGATAATGTCAGTGATTGCTGATACTACAGTGTGACCAGACTTCAAGGCAGCAGTGTGCTACCAAGGACAATTTCAGTGTTTGCTGATGCTCCAGTGTGCTCAGACGTCAAGGCAGCAGAGTGCTACCAAGGATAATGTCAGTGATTGCTGATGCTCCAGTGTGTTCAGACTTCAAGGCAGCAGAGTGCTACCAAGGACAATGTCAGTGATTGCTGATGCTCCAGTGTGTTCAGACTTCAAGGCAGCAGAGTGCTACCAAGGATAATGCCACTGATTGCTGATGCTTCAGTGTGCTCAGACTTCAAGGCAGCAGAGTGCTACCAAGGAAAATGTCAGTGTTTGCTGATGCTCCAATGTGTTCAGACTTCAAGGCAGCAGAGTGCTACCAAGGACATTGTCAGTGATTGCTGATGCTCCAGTACGTTCAGACTTCACGGCAGCAGAGTGCTACCAAGGATAATGTCAGTAATTGCTGATGCTTCAGTGTGCTCAGACTTCAAGGCAGCAGAGTGCTACCAAGGAAAATGTCAGTGATTGCTGATGCTCCAGTGCGTTCAGACTTCGAGGCAGCAGAGTGCTACTAAGGATAATGTCAGTGTTTGCTGATGCCCCAGTGTGTTCAGACTTCAAGGCAGCAGAGTGCTACCAAGGATAATGTCAGTAATTGCTGATGCTTCAGTGTGCTCAGACTTCAAGGCAGCAGAGTGCTACCAAGGATAATGTCAGTGATTGCTGATGCTCCAGTGCGTTCAGACTTCGAGGCAGCAGAGTGCTACTAAGGATAATGTCAGTGTTTGCTGATGTCCCACTGTGTTCAGACTTCAAGGCAGCAGAGTGCTACCAAGGATAATGGCAGTGATTGCTGATGCTTCAGTGTGACCAGACTTCAAGGCAGCAGAGTGCTACCAAGGATAATGGCAGTGATTGCTGATGCTCCAGTGTGACCAGACTTCAAGGCAGCAGAGTGCTACTCACGGGAAGGAACCACATGGTGCGTCCTGCCAAGAAGTATCCACTAACCGTTCCCCGACTGGCACGACACGTGGCCTGCAACAAACAAACCAAATGCCATCGGTAGGTAAGTTGCTATGCCAAACACGGCATCCAACAGGCAGATGTCTTGAATAGCCAGTGAAGAAGTATGTCAGACACACAAATGTCAAGCTTACGTTTTGGTGAGTCAACAGTGCGCACAAGACCGAAGATGCCATAAATCAAAACACGACATGACACCCCAAAATGCACAATTAAACACTTGATTATATACACTTATACAATTAAAAAAACACCATTTATTCCATACATGCCACTTACAATAAGAACATAATTGAATTTAAAAAGAAAGTATATTTCGTACATACATTCTTCATTCTAGCACTTTTACTCTTTCACTGACTCATTGACGGACTCTCTCTCTCTCTCTCTCTCTCTCTCTCTCTCTCTCTCTCACACACACACACTCTCACTCTCTCTCTCTCTCTCTCTCTCTCTCTCTCTCTCTCTCTCTCCCTCTCCCCCCCCCCCTCTCTCTCCCTTTCTCCCTCCCTCCCTCCCTCCCTCCCTCCCTCCCTCCCACCCTCCCTCCCTCCCTCCCACCCTCCCTCCCTCCCTCCCTCCCTCCCTCCCTCCCTCCCTCCCTCCCTCCCTCTCTCTCTCTCTCTCTCTCTCTCTCTCTCTCTCTCTCTCTCTCTCTCTCACTGACGATATTGTCAAAGCCCACAGGCCTACAAAACCAGTTGAACAATCATGTCTATATATCTCACAATCTGGGTCTAAGAGTAAATTTAGACAAAACTAAAATAGTGGTCTTCCGGAAGGGAGGTCATCTAGCCAAGAGAGAAAGATGGCATTGGCTGGCAGGAACGTGGTTAATAACTTTAAATACCTATGATATACGTTCTCCACTAGACTATCGTTTACTGTCCATTTAAATTAGTTAGCAATAAAAGGGAAGCAGAGAGTTGTACACATATTGAAGACTATGTGGAGCATGCACAATGTAAGCTCAACTGTATTTTTTAAGCTGTTCGACTCAAAGGTGCAATTTTTCCTACTATATGGTGCAGAGCTGCGGGGTTTGTGTAAAGCAGAGAGGGTGGAGACGGCACATTATTCACCTGCAAGAGGATTCTGGGTCTAGAGAGCCGTACACCAAATCACAATGTTTGAATGGAGATCTAGGAATATACCCCTTGTCTATCTCAGGCTGCACACGGACAATTAAATACTGGCTAAAAATGAGTAAAATGCCAATCAATAATCTTCCTAAACAAGCCTATAGGACTGTTTCAGTTATTACCCGGTACGAGTTATCCTTCGGCGCTCTTTGTCGCAAACAACCCGTTAGTTCCGGTTTGCAGTCTTGAACATGGCGTCTGCACTGAATACTAGACCGCTCAAAGTGTGTGGGGGTGGAAACCAGTACTGTGTAATTTGCCATAACCATCGTGGCAAAATTATTGACGGAAGAGTTGTCAAGCTACATGGCATTCTAGCAAACAAGCAACAAACGAGCCTGGTAGCATCGCTTACGTTTGATTCGACAAGATTACAACAGGGTCAAAATTCCACTCGTTTGCTCTGAACATTTTGTTGGAAAACGTGGACCTGTATTTGGTGATGATGTCCCATCTGTCTTCCCGTTTTCTTCCTCACGGACATCACCTTAGGAAGAAAAATGTATCAACTAACTCTGATTTAGATGTTGGTTTCTTGGCCTATCCAGCTTACCATGTCGGATCAGATAGCGAAACGATCACTCGTGCATTGAGTTTTGATGCGAGACCGGGACACTCCCCGCAGGTGTGTTTTGTTTGCGTTGTAAGGTTTGAGTACTAGCTGTAAGTGTAAAAATGGTCAGTTATTAATATAATCGGTGATTTTAGTTGTAATGAAACTTTTTGTGTGTTTTAATGCCATTTTCTTGTCATCATCGACCCGATCTTACAAGTTATACATTACGCCGAGTGCGGGCAAGTTGATCACTCATCGACTCGATGATAGTGAATTTTCTGTCCTCGCCAGACCAGGGAAACAAAATTGTCAATTCAAGCCAGAACTAAACAGTTATCTGCGGCTACTCATTCGAGCTTTACATGAAACATTATATCACACTAGCTCGATCGTCTGCTGGCGTAGTGGCTATGGTTCGATCGCGTTCGTCTGCTAGGTACGTACAGTGTGGTTTGTTTACTTATCTTCTGTGGGTTTTGTGCAGAAAGTATACGTTAAAACAATCTAATATGACAATTTTCGATTAGTTTTTAATCTAAATAATATTTTTGCATACTTTAATGTCATCCTTTTGCCACGATCTAGCGATCATCACATCAGCTTCCATCTTGACCAGTCTACCGGAACTATTGTAAGTAAGGGACGAAACTCGGGCTTAACTTCCGTTTTAAAACTGAGACTATGCTATACATATATTCTAGATTCACACATGCCAACGAACAGAAACTGGACAACCTAAGTAAAAAAAGTGCTCGTCCCAATATGGCTTTATGTACGTCTGGCTCAGTGGTAGTGTCGGCAATGATAAAGTCTTCCTACGCACATTTAAACAAAGGCTTCGAGATTGCCACAGCCAGCTTTGGCATGAAAGCATCACTACCAGGGACAGCTGTCACTGGTACTCTTCCTTCAAAACTGTCTTTGGGGAGGAAAAGTGCCTTTGATTTTTAACAATAAAGAAGTTTCGCGATGCTTACACACGATTTCGGTTTGGCATTAATAACCTGAAAATGAATAGCCACGGTTTTGACCAATTCAACACAGATGTAGAATGTCTATGCTGTCTGGAAAATGATGAAAACCATTCCATGACATCCTGTGTAATGTATAATGACCTGAGAAAAAAGTACTACGAACGTCACTTAAAGATTGGAACATCCTGTACAGTGCTTATGGATGGGTCGAGCAAAATGAAAAATAGAAGTGTTGCTATGTATATTTATTACGCAATGAAACGGAGTGAAGAAATGTACCGTTAAGTGTCCATTACTACAGTTCCGCTTCTGGTACCACCTACATGTATGTTAAATTGTAGTGGGCGGTAAGACTGTATGCAATGTATCGATCTCTCTCTCACTAGAATGGATGGTTGGATGGATAGAGTTATACTGCCTAGTAGCCTT
>JAWQFJ010022708.1:27500-50000 GCA_034096865.1 Theodoxus fluviatilis | reverse complement strand
GGAAAGCTCTATGCTGCTTTCGCGGACTACACAAAAGCTATCGATTCTGTAGATCACGGATTCCTTTGGCAAATTCTTTAAAAAATATTAGTTTTATTCTATAATATGATCAAAGCAGTGTATATACAGGCGTGTGTAAGATGAGATCTCACATTGTCTGAATCTTTTGAATGCCCGTTTGGCGTGAAACAAGGCGCAACTGAAAGTGTGATAATATTTTCCCTATAATTATATGTATCACATGTGGCTGATTGCGTCCGCAAACACGGAAAGCATGGGAACCAGATGCTGGCATAGCGGAAATATGTTCCCTCTTGTTTGCTGATGACATAGTACTCCTATCCACCACTCCTATAGAACTACAGTGTCAGATCAATAACTAGCATGTGGTAAAAAAAACAACTTGGTCTAACTGTCAATACTGACAAGACGAAGATAATGGTTTTTCGACGTGGGGGACATTTGGCAAGAGGTGGAGTCTAGGCAGTACATATCCTGAAGTTGTTAATTCATATAAGTACTTATGATTCGTCTTTACTACAAAATTGTCCATTGAAACAGCTTATGACAACCAAGCAGTTAAAGGCAAGCAAACAACTATTCAGTTGCTGAAAATCATGTGGCGCATCCAAAGTCTCAATGCAATTGTGTACTTTAAACTATTTGATGCCCAGATATTGCCTTCTCTTCTCTATGGTGCAAAACTATGGGGGTCTTACAAACCGAGACATTATAGAAAAAATACACATGTTTGCTTGCAAGCGATTCCTGAACGAAGATGCAAGATCTCCCAACACTATTGTACACGAAGAGACGTGCAGATATCTTTGTTTGTACATTCTGCCATTAGAACCATAAAATATTGCTTGATGTTGTGCAAGATGCCGGCAGACAACCAGGGCAAGCGTATCTTATGCTGACCTCTGTGATAATGCAGAAATAACTGGTCAAAGAATGTAGAGGAGTTTCTGTCAAAAATGGATTTTGCATGTCTGGAAAAGCAGCTGTTCTGCAAATGAGAGAATCTTTCTGAGAACTCTTCATCAAGTATTTCGAGACTGCTTCTACCAGGACTGGTCCTTCAGGCTGAATTATAGTGAAAGTTTCTCTGTCTACAAAAGATATAAAAAATACATGTAAATTTGAATGCGAACATTATCTGAATGATATTGATATACAGAAATGTAGACATGTTTTTACAAGGTTTAGATTTGGGCAATGTGAACTAAACGCTATCAGGCAATACCAGGGTGATGAAGCATCAAATATAAATTTTCCATTCTGTGGAAATGAAGCAGAGAACGATCGAGGAGCATGTTCTCTTTGTTTGTAATTCATATCGCGAAGTACGAAAGAAAGACATTGAAAAACATATAACGATAAACAGTCATATTAGACTGACAAAATTGCTAGACAATAATGATATTAGGAAGGTGAGATATATTGCAATGTACGTTTACTATGCTTTGAAACTACGCAATAAATGGTTGAAGCGATATCAGATTCTGTAGATTTGTGATGCTATGCTTCTTCCACTGATAACTCAACAAAAACGTATACATATATTTAGGACAATCATACTCTCATTAAGCATGAACACTAGGTCAAAAGCAACTGTAAATACTAAGAAATCCAACTCCAGTTTGTATACATAATCATGTCTCCTGTACACTTTTTCCAACGAATCATCAATGTGCATCATAACTGCGAATGCTATTTTCAAACGTGTACATATGAATGTAATTGTGCAATTCTATACTGTGGGTAGTCGGCCGAAATAAAGATAATGTCTAAAATCTCTCTCTCTCTCTCTCTCTCTCTCTCTCTCTCTCTCTCTCTCTCTCTCTCTCTCTCTCTCCTCTCTCTGTGTGTGTCTGTCGGTCGGTTTGTCTGTGTGTGTGAGACTGTGTGTGTGTGTGACTGTGTGTGTGTGTGACTGTGTGTGTGACTGTGTGTGTGACTGTCTGTGTGTGTGACTGTGTGCGACTGTATGTGTGTGTGACTGTCTGTGTGTGTGTCTGTGTGTGTGACTGTGTGTGTGACTGTGTGTCTGTGTGACTGTGTGTCTGTGTGACTGTGTCTGTCTGTGTGACTGTGTCTGTCTGTGTGACTTTTTGTGTGACAGTCTGCGTGACTGTCTGTGTGTGTGACTGTCGGTGTGGCTGTCTTTCTGTGTGGCTGTCTGTCTGTGTGACTGTCTGTCTGTGTGACTGTCTGTCTGTGTGACTGTCTGTCTGACTGTCTGTGTGACTTTGTGACTCTCTCTCTCTCTCTCTCTCTCTATATATATATATAAATCGGTAAATATCATTGAAGAACAATTCAATCTTTAAAACCTACTACTCAGTTAGCACGGGCATTAAAAAAAATCACATCTACGCTTTACAACTCGCTTTTTTTCACACGCTTACAACTGTCATGAGGTCAGCGCGTGATCAGGCTGACCTCATGACAAGCTGGCCAATGAGATGCAAGGAACGAAACAGCCATCTCTTTCCGTGGTTTTCATTGGTTCGAACACTGGAGTTGTAAGCGTAATATCATTGAAAATTCAAGCTCTAAACCTAATATCAGCTAGCACGCATTAAAAAAAATCACATCTAAGTAAACCAGCCAGCCTAGTACTGTGAACAGATTTGAAAGCGACAGCAAGAAAACAATTAAAAAACCTCGAACACTCAGGTCTAATCTACGCGAAAGAACTTGTCCTGTGTACCAACCAAGCCCCTTAGAGCCGACGCGCCGCCAAGCGGCGGCAAGGGAGATAATTTTCAAAAAAGTCGCTCATTGTTTACAAAGCTGACGAGTTACGAATTTTGTGTAGATCACAGCTTCGCAAACTTTTCACTTTTTCTTTTCGATCAGTATCTCCCTCTCTCTCTGTCTGTCTGTCTGTCTGTCTCTCTCTCTCTCTCTCTCTCTCTCTCTCTCTCTCTCTCTTCTCTCTCTCTCTCTCTCTCCTACACTAACTACTGCCATTACCACTGTGTAGAACGTGAAAGCATTACGAAGTTTTAAGAAGAATACAAGTTAGAAAGTCTACAAAAATTTAAATGACACAGCACATCTTATCACTGGTATATATGTTCGACATTCAGTTCATTTGCTTTTTATCTCTGCTGGTACTAAAATCCGTATCATTCATGTCGTTTAGACACGCATGCAAAACATCAAAAGAGACACTCAGGATGAGCTGTAGATCAGTGAAGCCGCAAAAGGCGAAGTTTGCACACCCAGGAATACAAAGCGGGTACCTTGAGTGAAGCTGTCGTGTGTTTGTACCTGGATGCGACCCCGACCCAGCGTCAGTTTGGGATGCTACCATGGAGAGATATGATGCTACCATGGAGAGATATGATGCTACCATGGAGAGATATGATGCTACCATGGAGAGATATGATGCTACCATGGAGAGATATGATGCTACCATGGAGAGATATGATGCTACCATGGAGAGATATGATGCTACCATGGAGAGATATGATGCTACCATGGAGAGATATGATGCTACCATGGAGAGATATGATGCTACCATGGAGAGATATGATGCTACCATGGAGAGATATGATGCTACCATGGAGAGATATGATGCTACCATGGAGAGATATGATGCTACCATGGAGAGATATGATGCTACCATGGAGAGATATGATGCTACCATGGAGAGATATGATGCTACCATGGAGAGATATGATGCTACCATGGAGAGATATGATGCTACCATGGAGAGATATGATGCTACCATGGAGAGATATGATGCTACCATGGAGAGATATGATGCTACCATGGAGAGATATGATGCTACCATGGAGAGATATGATGCTACCATGGAGAGATATGATGCTACCATGGAGAGATATGATGCTACCATGGAGAGATATGATGCTACCATGGAGAGATATGATGCTACCATGGGGAGATATGATGCTACCATGGAGATATATGATGCTACCATGGAGATATATGATGCTACCATGGATAGATATGATGCTACCATGGAGAGATATGATGCTACCATGGAGAGATATGATGCTACCATGGAGAGATATGATGCTACCATGGAGAGATATGATGCTGGTGCCTGAATGACTGCATCGCGTCAGTTTGGGATGCTACCATGGAGAGATATGATGCTACCATGGAGAGATATGATGCTACCATGGAGAGATATGATGCTACCATGGAGAGATATGATGCTGGTGCCTGAATGACTGCATCGCGTCAGTTTGGGATGCTCTATGGAGAGATATGAGGCTGGTGCCTGAATGACTGCATCGCGTCAGTTTGGGATGCTCCATGGAGAGATATGAGGCTGGTGCCTGAATGACTGCACAGCGTCAGTTTGGGATGCTACCATGGAGAGATATGATGCTACCATGGAGAGATATGATGCTGGTGCCTGAGACTGAAGCGAGTTTGGGAGCAGAGGATGATGCTGACGACAGTAGGGATGCTACCATGGAGAGATATGATGCTGGTGCCTGAATGACTGCACAGCGTCAGTTTGGGATGCTCCATGGAGAGATATGATGCTGGTGCCTGAATGACTGCACAGCGTCAGTTTGGGATGCTCCATGGAGAGATATGATGCTGGTGCCTGAATGACTGCACAGCGTCAGTTTGGGATGCTCCATGGAGAGATATGATGCTGGTGCCTGAATGACTGCACAGCGTCAGTTTGGGATGCTACCATGGAGAGATATGATGCTGGTGCCTGAATGACTGCATCGCGTCAGTTTGGGATGCTACCATGGAGAGATATGAGGCTGGTGCCTGAATGACTGCATCGCGTCAGTTTGGGATGCTCCCATGGAGGGATATGATGCTGGTGCCTGAATGACTGCATCGCGTCTGTTTATTTCTGGTCAGATACCAGTATAGGGTTCAACAAGTGACACCTTGAGCTACAGTAATGGGTAATTTGTCCATACATAAACGCCCTATGTTTGTTTTCATCTCCACCTGTTCGCTTTAGTCTTGACACACCCATACACACACCAAGTACACACATGCGCGCGCGCACGCACGCATACACACACACACACACACACACACACACACCAAGCACACATATACATTCGTGCTTACACACTTCCACACATAGCAAATGCACACACACACACACACACAGCACACACACACACACACACACACACACACACACACACACACACACACACACACACACACACACACACACATTCTTACATTTCATCTCTCGAACTCCTCCATCTACTACCCCCCCCTCCTCCACTACCATCCCCCACCCTACTCCTCCCCGCCCCCCCCCCCCCCCCCCCCTCCCCCTCCCCCCCCTCTCTCCTCCATTCCTCTTTCTTTTCTACATATCACGGTCCAGTCTTACACTCTCCATGGAGACTGCATCATCGGCAAATTTAAAAAGGGGGATAAATCTGCCTCGTTGTCATATACGTCCAAGTCGGCCGTATTTGTGGGTTTGAAAACCTTTTATGGGGTTGACTGGCAACTGCACAATGACGTCAAGAGAACTGAGGTTGGGTAGGATGACGTCATTAAATCTATAAAATCATCCTTCTCAGGCAGTTCAGTACCGACGAGAAAAAAACAAGTGTCGAAGGCTGCAATGCAAGACGGCCGAACGAGTTGGGACGACTGGTCAGTGCCTCAATGACGTCATCCGTGGCTGTCCATGGGAATGGTGTGATGATGTCACCACCAGGGGCCATCCTTGCCAATGTGATGACGTCATCAGCAGTGGCAGTCCCTGGGAATGACGGGATGACGTCAACAGCAGCAGCCGCCGTTTTCAAGGAATCACGTCATTTTCAGCGGCCGTCCGTGGACAATGACGTCATCATCAGTGGTCCATGGGGATGGTGTGATGGCGAGGGGGTGGGTGGGTCAACCTACCCCCGCTGCCGATGATGCGAGGGGGCTGGGGGCTGTCGGTGCTGTCCAGACAGCAGAAGAGACGGCAGAGGATCGCCACGCATGCGTAGTCCAGGAGTAGCGCCGCCACGCCAAAGGGACGCAACCACGTTTGGTAGCAGTAGTGGCGGTTGTCGTATGGGTCGATTGCGTTGGGTAGAATGTGGACCGTGGCTAACAGCGGAAAAAATTGTGGACGAGTGAACATCACTCTTCATGACATGGCCAAATATTTAAATAAAAAAATTCCATTAAACGGGTTAGAAATACACAGAAAATAGGCAATAATATCAGCAAGAGCAGCAGTAGCAGCAGTCTCACTACAGTAGCAGTAGCAGCAGCAGTAGGAACCTCACCAAAGTAGCAGGAGCAGCAGTAGTAGCAATACTAGCAATGCCACTACCGCAGCAGCAACCCCACTGCAGCAGTAGTAGTAGTGGTAGTAATCTCACTACAGAAACAGCAGCAGAAGTAGCAATCTCATTACAGCTGCTGCAGCAGCAGCAGTAGCGGTAGTAGCAACCCCACTACAGCAGCAGTAGTAGTGGTAGCAATCTCACTACAGAAACAGCAGCAGAAGTAGCAATCTCATTACAGCTGCTGCAGCAGCAGCAGTAGCGGTAGTAGCAACCCCACTACAGCAGCAGTAGTAGTGGTAGCCATCTCACTACAGAAACAGCAGCAGAAGTAGCAATCTCATTACAGCTGCTGCAGCAGCAGCAGTAGCGGTAGTAGCAACCCCACTACAGCAGCAGTAGTAGTGGTAGCAATCTCACTACAGACACAGCAGCAGAAGTAGCAATCTCATTACAGCTGCTGCAGCAGCAGCAGTAGCGGTAGTAGCAACCCCACTACAGCAGCAGTAGTAGTGGTAGCCATCTCACTACAGAAACAGCAGCAGAAGTAGCAATCTCATTACAGCTGCTGCAGCAGCAGCAGTAGGGGTAGTAGCAACCCCACTACAGCAGCAGTAGTAGTGGTAGCAATCTCACTACAGAAACAGCAGCAGAAGTAGCAATCTCATTACAGCTGCTGCAGCAGCAGCAGTAGTGGTAGTAGCAACCCCACTACAGCAGTAGCAGTGGCAGCAACCCCACTTCAGCTGCAGTGGCAGCAACCCCACTACAGTAGAAGTAGCAGCAACCCCACTTCAGTTGCAGTGGCAGCAACCCCACTACAGTAGCAGTAGCAGCAACCCCACTTCAGCTGCAGTGGCAGCAACCCCACTACAGTAGCAGTGGCAGCAACCCCACTTCAGCTGCAGTGGCAGCAACCCCACTACAGTAGAAGTAGCAGCAACCCCACTTCAGCTGCAGTGGCAGCAACCCCACTACGATACTCGCAGCAATGGCAGCAACCAAACTTCAGCTGCAGTGGCAGCAACCCCACTACAGTAGCAGTAGCAGCAACCCCACTTCAGCTGCAGTGGCAGCAACCCCACTACAGTAGCAGTAGCAGCAACCCCACTGCGGTAGCAGTAGCAGCAACCCCACTACAGTAGCAGTAGCAGCAACCCCACTACGGTAGCAGTAGCAGCAACCCCACTTCAGCTGCAGTGGCAGCAACCCCACTACAGTAGCAGTAGCAGCTACCCCACTACAGTAGCAGTGGCAGCAACCCCACTTCAGCTGCAGTGGCAGCAACCCCACTGCGGTACTCGCAGCAATGGTAGCAACCCCACTTTAGCTGCAGTGGCAGCAGCCCCACCACGGTACTCGCAGCAATGGCAGCAACCAAACTTCAGCTGCAGTGGCAGCAACCCCACTGCGGTAGCAGTAGCAGCTACCCCACTACAGTAGCAGTAGCAGTAGCAGCAACCCCACTACGGTACTCGTAGCAGTGCCAGCAACCCCACTTCAGCTGCAGTATCAGCAACCCCACTACGGTAGCAGTAGCAGCAACCCCACTACGGTACTCGCAGCAATGGCAGCAACCAAACTTCAGCTGCAGTGGCAGCAACCCCACTACAGTAGCAGTAGCAGTAGCAGCAACCCCACTACAGTAGCAGTAGCAGTAGCAGCAACCCCACTACGGTACTCGTAGCAGTGCCAGCAACCCCACTTCAGCTGCAGTATCAGCAACCCCACTACGGTAGCAGTAGCAGCAACCCCACTTCAGCTGCAGTGGCAGCAACCCCACTTCAGTAGCAGTAGCAGCTACCCCACTACAGTAGCAGTAGCAGTAGCAGCAGCCCCACTACGGTACTCGTAGCAGTGCCAGCAACCCCACTTCAGCTGCAGTATCAGCAACCCCACTACGGTAGCAGTAGCAGCAACCCCACTTCAGCTGCAGTGGCAGCTACCCCACTACAGTAGCAGTAGCAGCTACCCCACTACAGTAGCAGTAGCAGTAGCAGCAACCCCACTACGGTACTCGTAGCAGTGCCAGCAACCCCACTTCAGCTGCAGTATCAGCAACCCCACTACGGTAGCAGTAACAGCAACCCCACTTCAGCTGCAGTGGCAGCAACCCCACTACAGTAGCAGTAGCAGCTACCCCACTGCAGTAGCAGTGGCAGCAACCCCACTTCAGCTGCAGTGCCAGCAACCCCACTGCGGTACTCGCAGCAATGGCAGCAACCCCACTTCAGCTGCAGTGGCAGCAGCCCCACTACGGTACTCGCAGCAATGGCAGCAACCAAACTTCAGCTGCAGTGGCAGCAACCCCACTGCGGTAGCAGTAGCAGCAACCCCACTACAGTAGCAGTAGCAGCAACCCCACTACGGTACTCGTAGCAGTGCCAGCAACCCCACTTCAGCTGCAGTATCAGCAACCCCACTACGGTAGCAGTAGCAGCAACCCCACTTCAGCTGCAGTGGCAGCAACCCCACTTCAGTTGCAGTGGCAGCAACCCCACTACAGTAGCAGTAGCAGCAACTCCACTACGGTAGCAGTAGCAGCAACCCCACTACGGTACTCGCAGCAGTGGCAGCAACCCCACTTCAGCTGCAGTGGCAGCAACCCCACTTCAGTTGCAGTGGCAGCAACCCCACTACAGTAGCAGTAGCAGCAACTCCACTACGGTAGCAGTAGCAGCAACCCCACTACGGTACTCGCAGCAGTGGCAGCAACCCCACTTCAGCTGCAGTGGCAGCAACCCCACTTTAGTAGTAGTAGCAGCAACCCCACTACGCTAGCAGTATCAGCAACCCCACTACGGTAGCAGTAGCAGCAACCCCACTTCAGCTGCAGTGGCAGCAACCCCACTACAGTAGCAGTAGCAGCAACCCCACTACGGTACTCGCAGCAGTGGCAGCAACCCCACTTCAGCTGCAGTGGCAGCAACCCCACTGCGGTACTCACAGCAGTGGCAGCAACCCCACTTCAGCTGCAGTAGCAGTAACCCCACTGCGGTACTCACAGCAGTGGCAGCAACCCCACTTCAGCTGCAGTAGCTGCAACCCCACTTCAGCTGCAGTGGCAGCAACCCCACTGCGGTACTCACAGCAGTGGCAGCAACCCCACTGCGGTACTCACAGCAGTGGCAGCAACCCCACTTCAGCTGCAGTGGCAGCAACCCCACTGCGGTACTCACAGCAGTGGCAGCAACCCCACTTCAGCCGCAGTAGCTGCAACCCCACTTCAGCTGCAGTGGCAGCAACCCCACTGCAGTACTCACAGCAGTGGCAGCAACCCCACTTCAGCTGCAGTGGCAGCAACCCCACTACAGCTGCAGCAACAACAGCTGCAACCACAGCAATTTCTGTGAAGTTTATTTGTTTAGAGCAATAGTTAGTTTTCCCATCTCTGTGAGAATAATTAGGATAATGGAATGCGTAAAAACTACACAATGTCATGAAAATGTTGTCTATTACTTAAGTACTCTACAATGAATCACAAATATTGCACAAAGTCATCACCATTACCACCATTGCCACCATTGCTTCTTCCACCACTATCACCACCGCTTCCTCCACCATCTCCATCATCAACAACTTCCCTCTATAACATCTACCATTAAAAGCCAACATGTGCAACACCATTACTATCATCACCATCTCAACCAACATCACTATCACCGATGTCTCCATCACTACAACAACCACCACCAGTGTTATCATCACCACCACCACCACCACCACCACCACGAGTATCATTACTACCACCACGAGCATCATTACCACCACCACCACCACCACTACCACCACCACTACCAATACTACACCTCTACCACCATCACCACCACCGCGAGCACCACCACCACCGCCACCGCTACCGCCACCGCCACCACCACCACCACCACTACTATCACCGCGAGCACCATCACCACCACCATACCCTCTTCTACCATCACCATTTGCACCAAAACTACCCCTACCACCACCATCGCAACCACCACTGCCATAGCCACTTCCAGCAAAGGGCCTACCTCCGAAGTAGATGCAAACTGTTGCGATGAGGAGCAGCGCCATGACAGGATGACAGTCTGCCAGAGTCTGTCCCGGCCTCCCCCTGCAGGGGCAGTTCCTCACCATGGCAACCAGGGCGGGCACCAGGAACAGGAAGCCCGAGCCAGCCAGGAATGCCGGGAGAAACGGGAAGCTAGGACATCCGGTGACGTGAGCAAAGCCTGCAGAGAAACCACAGGTTTGCCACTCATTGGGGGGAAGGGTACCAAACAAGTTCTTGGTCATTTGACAAAACGAAAACATGTACGGATGGAGACAGGTAAAGTACTTTTTCTCTCTCACCGTTTTAAAATGATTATTGACAAACAGACAAACGGAGCATATATGCAGCACAAAGGTGGATGCAGTACTGCGGGTTAAATGAGACTGCAGTATTAGCCCTTACAAGGGAGTGATATGTACAGCGAAATACCTGTCAGCTACTTCACATCCATCTTTTTCTACACCAACCCAGAGTGCCTTTTCATTTCTGCGACAAATTTATCGACAGTGGACTTGCTTTCTGTCACTCTGAACACACAGACATGATCGTGTTGGATGGCTCTGTCAGGTTCTCACTGGCACTCAATGACCAATGGCTTCCAGAACTTTGACACTGAAATATTCGCAGTTTCATAAGTATACTACAACAATTGCCCAGTTCAGGAAATAAAGGATTTCCAAATCATTTCCATTAATAAGTCAAGTAAAGTTGGACAAAATACTATTGTTATTTTACTAAAAACCCGCAAATTAAAAAAAAAGAAAAAACATTGTCGGGCGCAATAGATGAAAAGACATATTTAGAGAAGAGGTAAAGGTAATGACGTTTCACATAGCGACTTATTATCCAACCGCTCTACACTTTATCCCCTCATCACGGAGCCCCATGACCAGGGGCCAATGAAAATTATCCGTAAAGTAAACTTTCCTTTCATATCACTTTCAATGGTTTCTGTTGTATCTGACGAAGATTTTAAACGTGAAAATGTAAATTGTTGTTGTCTAAAACTCCATTTCAACACGTCTTCATCTTAATATACGACGAAGAAGTTTGCCTCGCAGCGTGTGTGTGTGTGTGTGTGTGTGTGTGTGTGTGTGTGTGTGTGTGTGTGTGTGAGAGAGAGAGAGAGAGAGAGAGAGAGAGAGAGAGAGAGAGAGAGAAAGAAAGAGAGAGAGAGTGTTTATATGTGTGTGTTTGTGTTTGTGTGTGTAGGTGTATTTGTGTGTGTATGTTTGTGTGTGTGTGTGTGTGTGTGTGTGTGTGTGTGTGTGTGTGTGTGTGTGTGTGTGTGTGTGTGTGTTTGTATGTGTATGTTTGTGTGTGTGTGTGTGTATGCGTTTGTGTGTGTGTGTGTGTGTGTGTGTGTGTGTGTGTGTGTGTGTGTGTGCGTTTGTGTTTGTGTGTTTGTGTGTGTGTGTGTTTGTGAGTGTGTGTGTGTTAGTTTGTTTGTGTGTTTGTAAGTGTGTGTGTATGTGTTTGTGTGAGTGCGTGTGTGTATGTGTTTGTGTGTGTGTGTGTGTGTGTGTGTGTGTGCGTGCGTGTGTGTGTGTGTTTTAAGAAAAGTAAAGTCGACGAGAAATTATCATGTTGAAGGCTGTGTAACTCAGGCCATATAAAGGGTTAAATACACAGAAACAATGAGAGGAACAGTGAGAGAAATGGAAAGCAAAGAAAGTTCAGGGCTTCAAGTTTGCGAGAGTGATGATGATGACGACGACGTTGATGATGACGACAACGACGACAATATGCGGATGATGATGATAAAGACGAGGACGACGACGACGACGACGACGATGATGATGATGACGATAGGGTGGAAAGAATGTGACGAACGAAGTAAGGATTGGAGAGGAATAAAGGAAGGTTGGAGAGGAACATTTTAATGAGAGAGAAAGGTGATGATAGAAAATGGGAACTGCTACTGAAATTGCGTGCAGATTAAAAAAACTGTAAATGAGAGGGAAAACATCATTTCGAGGGAGTGAACTATTTAAGCTCAACTTATTTCATAGACGCCCCCCCCCCCCCCCTCTCTCCCCTTCCCCCTTCTCTCCCCCCCCCCCCCCCCCCCCCCCTCCCCTACCCCCCCCCCCATATTGCCATGGTCTCAAAGAGAAATTGACAGCCCTGGGGAATAAGGTAATACGGACAATGCACAACCCTTTTTTACATGCTGCAATGAAGATGAAAATAATCGACACGGGAATTACGTCATCATTTCGACACAATCATGCCCGGCAGAGCAAGACTACCTTCAATGAGCTAAAGAAAAAATCAAGAGAGACTACTCCAATCTACTCGAACCACCGCTCTCCAAACAAGGAGGCGAAATATCTCCACAGCCTCTCTAATGGACTATTGAATAAACAAAAGACAGAGATTCGCAACAGCTCAGCGCATTTGCTTGCTGCCACACGGTACAGTAATGCACCTTTTCTTCGTGAGCGCAGACTGTGCGAAATCATTCATCGATATCAACGAATTCTTCTCGTTGGATGGAGTTGCGGTGGAGAGGTAATGCGAAACTCGGAACCGTCTGACAAATCCTTAGGAAGTTTAGGCCCAGAAACGAGCAAACATTTGAGAACGTGTCTGGGTGGGGCGAGGTCAGCGATCGAAGTGAGTGAGCATGCAGAACTAATCCTAGTCGATCCTACTCCAGAAAGAAAGCTCTCGTCGGAACTAAACATGTGCGGCAAGAAATGAAGAATAAGCGCACGATTTCAATAAGCATTCTTCGGCTTGTCGAAGTAATGCGTCTGTTCCATGTTGCGAGACACGAACAAAGAGCATAAACTAGCAAGCTTATTACAAATCATGTAAATTCCATCCTGCGCGACATGAGCAAAGAGCATAAACTAGCAAGCATATTGCAAATTATGTTTGTTCCGTCTTGCGTGACATGAACAAAGATGAATTGGCTAACATGATACAAATTATGAAGATCATGTTGTACCAGTAGGCCTAGAAAGCACACTGTGACTATCGAGAAATGGGCGCGATTTCTGAAACGTTTTCAAAGAGATTTTCCTCACAATGATGGAACAGAAAGATTGTAATTTCCAATGCATTTATATATCGCAAATAACAAGGGACCAGGCAACCATTGAAAAGCTTAAGCTAAGGTCTTTGATGTAGGATTCATCATGTCACTCAATGAACCTACAGCGCTGAGGAAGGGGAGTGGGGGTGGGGGAGAGAAGACTGGAAGTGATTGGGGAGGGGAGGGAGGGGGAGGGGGTGGATTGGAGGAGGGTTGTGCTATACATGTAGTCTGTGAATCCACATTAATTTTGCTGCCTCGACTCCCACGCCATCATGTTCTAGGATTGTATGGCCACATCTTACTGCCGGCTTCTAGTGAGGAGTGGAGACAGTGATCGATAATGGACACACGGGTTTGCGCCATAAGCTTTGGTAAAAAGAAACGTGTTTTGTTTTTAATTTCCAGTCACCCGACCATAAACAATATAAATATTTCACATACCTTCAGGAAAAAAATAAAATGCTAAGGATTGAATCAGTGCCAACGAACAATATTTCTCTAGACGCGTGGTAATCCCTCTTTAAAGACCTTTTCTCTCTACCAAACTTTTGGACGGATGAGTAGCTTTGTATGCAAGAACTCATGGATATCGTCCATCGCAAAAGGCTGTAAACCTCTCAACAACTGTGACTCGAATATCCTCTTCACTCCTCTTTCATCTTCATCACACACAAAACTCGAGAGCCTAAGAACGCAAACCTCCAGCAAGGAAGCCTCATTTTCTCTGCCATGGCCTGTACAATTAAATCAGGCAGGATGTTCCGCTAGCCAGGCCTGAGGCTGCGAAGTTTACTTCATTTTAGCGTCTGCTGGAGGTCTCTGAGTGCGGAGCGCGTGCGCCTACGTCATCAATCTACGTCATCTTCGTAATGCGGTATACAATTTATCATCATGGTTGTAATTCCAAAACGAGATAATATATAACCTCCAACATATTACGGATTGTCTCTTGGGGGTGTTACACTTACCTTGCACGAAATTACACCAGAATCCGTTTTGAACTTTTAAGTTATTTTGGCGAGTAACTAAGTAACTAATTAACTAAGTAACTAACTAACGAACGAACCAAGGGTAAACTATAACTTCCTTGCCGGAGTTAATGAAAGGCTTCTATCGTGCCAACTTACCAATGACGATCTTGATGAGACCATATACCCCTGTGAAGGTGATCCATGCAACTGAAAGAAGCAAAAACAGAATATATTGACAGCCATCCTTGTCGGTGCAAACTACATCCCATGCTTTTAGGGCACAGAAACTGCACATAAGCTAATCAACAGCAGTGCAAGTAGTAAGTTTGTTTTAGAAATACACTGTACACGTCAAGTCGTGGAAAATGCATGTACAGCGCTAACAGAACTCTAAAGCAGATTGCCTCACTTGTGACTTTCCGTGCAATGACCAAATGCGTCTGCAAGAGAATGTGAACAGGTTTGTATATTTTTGGGAACAAAACAACTATTCGTTAGAAAAAAAAACCAACACACATCACGCACAGAGAGAGAGAGAGAGAGAGAGAGAGAGAGAGAGAGATTGATTGATTGATTGATTGATTCTTTATTTATCAAGGATGAACTTTTTGGCATTTCTGCCTATCTTACAAATTGTCCTTGCTCATAAAGAAATGAAAACATGGATAGATAAGAAAAAATACACAGTAGCTAATCTATGTACAACAGTTGGTAAGATGAAGAATATGATCAACAATGACAAAGATGTTAGTAAATGCCTTTGACAACTGCCAGCTCAGTGAGTCATCAAGTTCAAGCAATACGTGTCATATGTACAAGCGACAACAGTGAGACCATCTGAATAGATAATCACGTATGGATGCTTCAAAAGACTTCATGGAAGTATTGTTCCATAGGTGCAATGGGAGTGTATTCCATATCATAACACCTGAATATGTAATATTGTCTTTGAAAATGTCTACTCTAGGTTGTGGTAGAATGAAAGTGTTGCGAGATAGTGAATGGCTTGTTTGGGGACGAATGAAGAGATCAGTAAGATACTTCTGTGCTCGTGAATGAGAGAGAGACACACAGAGAGAGAGAGAGAGGCAGAGAGAGAGAAAGAGAGAGAGAGAGAGACATATGCATACATTATATGGTACTGTACTTAACTGTTACTGAAACTGCATGAAAATAGTCAAATCTGATATTGATACATTGCAGTGTTTTATACATATCACCACATTTTGAGGCATTTGACGCAGCGTATTGTACTTATTTCAAAGTTGACTGTCACTAAAATAGCATGAACATTGTCACGTTTCATGTCACACATGGCAGTGTATGATACAGATTTTTATTTTTCCTGCTCTAAAACCACATACATATTGTCATATTTGCAGGTATACATGTATGTGGCAGTGAATCACTCACAAGTGTGCGTTGTATAAAAAATCATATTGACAATGTTAAATGTCACATTAACTACGGCGATGTAATATACATATTTTATGGTGTCTCCTTTTAAGATATAACCGCATTTGGTCAGTTTTTAAGGCATGCCTAGAGGTGTATCTATTTTATTTTTTGTTGACTGTCCCAGCACATGTCTGTTTTGTTTCGCACAATCTTTGTCTCCCCTCCCCTCCGCTCCCCTTCCCTCCCCTCCCCTCCCCTCCCCTCCCCCCCCCTCCCCTCCCCTCCCCTCCCCTCCCCTCCGCTCCGCTCCGCTCCCCTCCCCTCCCCTCCCCTCCGCTCCGCCCCCTTCCCCTCCCGTCCTCTCCGCTCCCCCCCTCCCCTCCCCTCCGCTCCGCTCCCTTCCCCTCCCCTCCGCTCTGCTCCCCTCCCCTTCCCTCCCCTCCCCTCCCCCTCCCCCCCCCTCCCCCGTCCCCTCCCCTCCCCTCCCCTCCCCTCCCCTCCCCCTCCCCTCCCCTCCCCGCCCCTCCGCTCCTCTCCCCTCCCCTCCGCTATCCTCCCCTCCCCCCTCCCCTCCCCTCTGATCCCCCCCCGCTCCCCTCCTCTCCGCTCCGCTCCCCTCCCCTCCGCTCCCCTCCTCCCCTCCCCTCCCCTATCCTCCCCTCCCCTCCTCCCCTCCCCTCCCCTCTCCTCCCCTCCCCTCCCCTCCCCTCCCCTCCCCTCCCTCCCCTCCCCACTCCTCTCCTCTCCTCTCCTCTCTTCCCTATACTTGTCATACATAATCTTCTTTACTCTTCTCCTCTCCTCTCTTCTTCACTCTTCTCTTCTCCTCTCCTCTCTTCCGTAAACTTGTCTTCCCCAATCTTCTTTTCTCTTCTCTTCTCCTCTTTTCTACTACTCACCTCTTCACTTCTCTCCTCTCCTCTCTCTTCTCTTCCGCTTTATCTACGCGCGGCGTTCACAGAAGAGTAAAGGTAGAAACGCTTTGATTCACAGCCGGTTACGAGCTGACCAGGTCTGTGCTGTTATGTCTGATGTCAAATGCAAATTACTTAGATATTTGAGATAAGAGGGAGAAATGTGAAGATAAGAACAGACGCAGGCGATACTTACTCAGAAAACCTCTCTCACATATACTCGTTGTCTCGACTGCCTTCCCCTGAAAAATCGAATGAAGGAAGGAAGCAATGACGTTTTACGGCCTGCCTACATTTGTGGATGATGCAAGCCTGTTGACTACAGCAACAATCACCAGAGCTGTTTACAGCAAGAACAAGTTAAGTCGCGCTTCCCAAAGTTATTCTTCTCTTAAAAATTGTGTTGGGACTATTTACTTTAGTTTATTTCATGAGTTTTACACTTTAAGCAAACGGATCTCTTCCAGTCTCTCTCTCTCTCTCTCTCTCTCTCTCTCTCTCTCTCTCCCTCTCTCTCTCTCTCTCTCTCTCTCTCTGTGGCCAAGAGACTTGTAAAAAATGTCTCCGTTGCGACAGGCCGGTGGCCTCTCAAATAAGCAAGTTCGTTCTCTCTCTCTCTCCCTCTCTCTCTCTCTCTCTCTTTCTCTTTCTTTCTCTCTCTCTCTCTCTCTCTCTCTCTCTCTCTCTCTCTCTCTCTCTGTTTCCTCACTTTGTTTCTCCACTCTGTTTCCTCACTCTTTTTATTCCCTCATTTCCACCCATCTCCTTTCTATATACACTCTACAAAAGATAAGACAATAGATTATGTAGTCATCAAAGAACAGTATCATGTACGGCTACGTATTTTGCTTATCCACTAAATGTCTTTTAAGGGTTGCTGAAAAAGAAGAGATGGACAATGATTTCTTTTCTAATCGCTAACTCGATCGGGGACTGAACAATCTAAGCAACTATGTATACAGTGTGCTAGATTTAATTAATGTTTGAAAGAAGTTCGCATTCAAACTGTTTTTGCGTCAACATTTATAAAACTTTTTTTTGAGTTTGCATTTAAACAGTTTTTGCGTCGACATTTCTAAAACGTTTTTTTAATGTTTCATTGTGAGCCGTAAACGTAAATCAAACCATTCAAACCAAAATAAAACATTTTTAAAACGTTTTCATGCTATGTGGGACCGCCACTGATTTCAAATATTGGAGTTATCCCACCATCATGAGAAGAAATGAACACTCTCCCTCGTTTTACTGCACATGGCGGTTTGAACTCATGACAGCTACTGAAGAAATTAAACATATCGTATTTAAACTTACAATCACAACATGATCAGAGTTTTATTTCATGACAAACATTGTAATCAGTCCTCTTTTTTCACTCTGAGAACTACACACGAACGGAGCCGCTCCATGCCCTCCTCATCAGCTGGATCCCCTGGCTGCGGAGCTTTCGGGGCCTGCTCAGTAGCTCAGCCAGGGGCCTGCTCCAGTAGCTCAGCCAGGGGCCTGCTCCAGTAGCTCAGCCAAGGGCCTGCTCCAGTAGCTCAGCCAGGGGCCGGCTCCAGTAGCTCAGCCAGGGGCCTGCTCCAATAGCTCAGCCAGGGGCCTGCTCCAGTAGCTCAGCCAGGGGCCTGCTCCAATAGCTCAGCCAGGGGCCTGCTCCAGTAGCTCAGCCAGGGGCCTGCTCCAGTAGCTCAGCCAGGGGCCTGCTCCAGTAGCTCGGCCAGGGGCCTGCTCCAGTAGCTCAGCCAGGGGCCTGCTTCAGTAGCTCGGCCAGGGGCCTGCTACAGTAGCTCAGCCAGGGGCCTGCTCCAGTAGCTCAGCCAGGGGCCTGCTCCAGTAGCTCGGCCAGGGGCCTGCTCCAGTAGCTCAGCCAGGGGCCTGCTCCAGTAGCTCGGCCAGGGGCCTGCTCCAGTAGCTCAGCCAGGGGCCTGCTCCAGTAGCTCAACCAGGGGCGGCCCCAAGCAGCCAGTCTGGCCACCGGGGGGCACCAGATCCTTGGTCAGTCAACCTGACCTTTCCTTCCTGTTACCTCTCCTCCTCCTCCTCCTCCTCCTCCTCCTCCTCCTCCTCCTCCTCCTCCTCCTCCTCCTCCTCCTCCTCCTCCTCCTCCTCCTCCTCCTCCTCCTCCTCCTCCTCCCCCTCCTCCCCCTCCTCCTCCTCTTCCTCCTCATTTTCTTCCTCCTCCTCCTTCTCCTCTCCTCCATCATAATCATCATCATCATCATCATCATCATCATCATCATCATCATCATCATCATCATCGTCATCATCATCATCATCATCATCATCATCATCATCATCATCATCATCATCATTTTCTCATTCTGATTCTGCTCCCTTGTTTCCTTCCCCTGCTTCTCCTGCCCCTACTGCTCCTGCAATCATGATGTGTCCCTTCAGACAGAGCAAAACAACCACAATCTCAATCAGTAGTCAATGTGCCTGATCATTTCCTGTCTGTTTATGGTTTCCGGAACTTTTGTTGTCGACAGTTCGGGAGTGGGGTTGGGGAGTATGGAGTGGGGAGTGGAGGAAGAGGGGTAAAGGGGAAGGGAGGGGGAGCTGAGCAGACCCTTTCCTATGCAGACCCATACACTTATTTGCAGAAAATCTACAGAGAAAGAAGCAAGCACAAAGCATACTCTAAAACCACGACCACTGCTGCTACCAGTGTAAGTCTCGGAGGGGTTGACTCGAATTTCACAGCCTTGCCTGCTGGTATGTTCAATCTGCTAAGACGTACGGTCGCAATACGGTCAAGGCACTCAGCTAAAGTTTTGCGCCGTCTACAAACAATGTACAAAACCTGTGAAGTCGGAGCTCTACAGCTTCATAAAGTCTCAACCTGGAAATGTATCGAACGACTTCGACTGTTAGGGACTCAAGTTTGAGGTACCTACCATGTTGGTCACCAACTCCTGGTTGCTGGAGCGTGGAATGGTACGAGGTACTGTATGGCGGCACAGGACTCACTCCAGTCTGTGTTGACATGGGGCAATTCCACCCCGAATAAATCTAAAGGCGCGTTTCCTTCAACACTATTGGTTTGAACTTGGCCACTTCTGCGTAGCAGTCCAGGCGTAACTGACGTGCTTTGCAGAGATCTATCTGAACGCTCTTAAAAAGAGACAGAACAGATATATGTATTCAATAGCAACTTTTTAACCATTTGTAAACTTCTACAGCTATGCTCACACTCACGAAACCTGTGACTAAAGCCTTTGGTTAGAATACGTTAGTATTGCTAGAAACAGGTCTCTGCCTCAGATAACGCGGTTCCCGCTACCTTGATCAGCGGGTAGCAGCATTAAAATAGAACACCCACCTGTAAAAGGCGTGACTCGTGGCTGGGAGCACGGGGAGGGGATAGGTGTTGGCGCACAGAACTCTCGAGAGTTGATAGGCAGGAGCGGGGGTGGGGAGGAGGGGAAGGGTGTTTGGGGGGTCAATACAAGCAGGTTTCCACTCTTTCAAAGTCTCAAATGGCAGGGAGCCAAGCCATGAAAAACCCGTTTGTGTTCCAGTGCTTATCAGCGTGGTGTGATACGCTTGGTGGTAACACTATGAGGAAAATGTGCATGCCTCCTTCGCTAGCCTTGATTGTGCTGGGAGTTCTGCACCAGGTGTGTAAGTCTGCATTTTCACAAGGAATTTTACTTTGTGACCGCCATTTAATGTCTCTTTAAATAATCTGGCCAACTTCCCTCAATTTATCAATCTTTACAATTTATTTTAATGATATGCCTGCCTGCCTGTCTGCCTGCCTGTCTCTGTCTTACTGTCTATGTGTGTGCGTGTGTCTATGTGTCTGTGTGAGTGTGTGTCTATGTGTGTGTATGCGTGTGTGTGTGTGTGTGTGTGTGTGTGTCTATGTGTGTTTATGTGTGTGTGTGTTTGTGTGTTTGTGTGTGTGTTTGTGTATGTGCGTATAGGAGTGTGTGTGTGTCTATGTGTGTGTGTGTGTATCTGTGAGTATATCTGTGAGTATATATGAGTGTGTGTGTGTATGTGTCTCTGTCTGTCTGTCTGTCTGTCTGCCTGTCTCTGTCTCTGTCTCTCTCTCTGTCTGTCTCTCTGTTTCGCTCTCTCTCTCTCTCTCTCTCTCTCTCTCTCTCTCTCTCTCTCTCTCTCTCTCTCTCTCTCTCTCTCTCTCTCTCAGATCAATAATCTTAAGAACGCCGCTGATAAATTAGGACTAATAATTAATACGGATAAAACAAAAGTTGTTATCTTTCGAAATGGAGGGTACGTTGCTTCCAGAGAAAAGTGGATGATGGGTGACAGGAAACTATAGGTTGTCTCTCAATATAAATACCTTAGAGTTATCTTATCTACAGCCTGTTCATAACTGACCAATAAATATTGGCTAATGTTCACCAAGTCTGTGCAAATTACTTATTGCCAAACATTCTGCAAAACTTCGGCAACTATTGCGCCAAATCTTGGCACATCTTTTGCTTCTTAGTAGCTTACAAGTGACCGTGAAATAGGACGGTGTACGATGAGATTTTACCGTCCTATTTTACGGTCACTTAAGTTGTCGCTGCGAACGAGGCCTATTCACAAAACGTCTACCCAGATTTGTACCGATCCAATCAGATTGAACAAGCATTGAATATCGATGCAATTGATATTGCTGTTTTGTAGTATCAAAAAGTCAAATCAGGTAACAGAACAAAACACTGTTGTTAGTCTCTGCGACATCTTGGCCTTTCTTTCTCCCTTGTAATCTGTCCTGCATACTCTCTTTCCGTCTTTTCTAGTATTTGTTAAGTTACAAAACGCAAAACACAACAAATTCTCACCATTTACAAAGTGATCCGAACAAACATATCGATCTGCCTTAGTGTCAAAAGTGAGTGACTTCAGGTTCAGTTGAGCGATCCACTCACGGCGCCTTTGAGTTGTGAGATCCAGCACTTCCTTGCCTTTTCGCGTTGTAACACGCGGTACGACAAAAAAAAAAATCGATCATTCTCTCTATCATGCTGATTGTGGCAGTTCTTCACCCAGCAGGAGGTCACCATTGTAGAAACAAAAAACTTTCTGCTCCAAAAACAGTCGTGTCTTTCACAGATTTTGTAAGCGACGCGCCGTTGCTTCCCTAGTGTGTCTCGATCTCGACGGAGCTCATATGCCAGTTTCATTAGCATACAAAGTTTCCATCTTCAGCGTCTCACCGTTTTATTTTTAATCGACAATCCTTTCTCTCAGGTGCAAGCTCAGAGATAGCAATCATTTCAGAATCACTGGGCGCATTAAAAACTCGGAATCGCCTTCAGTCAGTCAAAGGACGCAGTGACTCTCCGTCGCAGTTACGAAAGAAATTAAATGAAGGAAGGAAGGAAGGAAGGAAGGAAGGAAGGAAAGAAAGAAGGAAGGAAGGAAGGAAGGAAAGAAGGAAGGAAGGAAGGAAGGAAGGAAGGAAGGAAAGAAGGAAGGAAGGAAGGAAGGAAGGAAGGAAGGAAGTCATACGGCCGATCAGCATTTGTAGGCTATTTGATGCCGATAGCTACAAAAATCTCCAGAGCTGATTTGAATAAGAGCACGTTAAGTCTCGACCTCCCTACTTATTTTACGAAGCACTTAAGGGAGACACGATGGGTCTATTTCTACCTCCGAGCCACAAGGGGATTCAGAGAGTCAGCGACACTTCACTGCTCAGTGGACAATCACCAAGTGAAGGACGGGGTTCATCTTTTTTCATATTTTTTCCGTTTGTTTTGTTTTGTTTTTATTTATTTATCCGTTTACTAAAATAAAGAAACAGGGGGGTGGGGGGGGGGTGGGGGGGAGGTATAGTACCCATTGCAGTTTTCATCATCATCAATCCTCATCAATCCTCAACATCAATCATTAACATCAATCATCA
>JAWQFJ010022708.1:15000-20000 GCA_034096865.1 Theodoxus fluviatilis | reverse complement strand
CAAAACAGAACTGACCTCCCTCCCACTAAACCCGTTGTATCGATTCACTATCCCTGGAGCTTTCACAGAGGGCCGTCTTCGAATACTTTGACTGAAACTTTTAGAAGTAAAAAGCGCTTCCTTTTACTTAGAATTACTGTTTGTTGCTGTTACGAAACGCATATTTCCCCTTTGACATCGGTTGTTGTTATGTTATGCAGTGGGTTGGATATGGTCTGCCAAGCCGTTATGTAGCTTAGATATTTCTGCCAAACCAATATTAATTGCGGGATTTGTGTTGTGTGTGGAAACTTGGAAGGGAAACCGGATAGTGAACCTTGTTTTCCTTCTTACATTGAGACGGACTTAGTAGAACGTTTAAGCTGAGATCGAGTACATCTCGGTTTGTGTTTAACCATTAACCAATCCCCAGTGAACTTTTTAGAAGGCGGACAAATGAGGTGGCTCGATTAACTGATCAATGGGAAATGACCAGTTAGACGGACAAATGATTGGTCGCTTGGCGGAAAACGCGATTCAAGACCACCTCTAGTTCTGTGATTGGACGAGGACAGCTAGGAGATTTTGGCTGTCATATAAAAACCCGTGTTATGCAAATATACGGTGTGCCCATTATAGATTTTTCACAGGGACAGACCACGAAGGTAGGGTGCCCTGTCTGAGTGATCGCTTGCGGAGCGAACTGTGAAAAAAACGATAAAGTTTCTCCTCTGAAAGCAATGCCCGGCCGTTTTCTACGTGTGACTCTGCATCGGCAGAGGGCTGAATGGAATTCCGCCCTCACTCTCGCCCGGGGAAAAGCCTCAGTCTCAAGTATCACAAGTTTCTCTTCTGAAAGTTTTTCCCCTACGGAAAATGCGCTACCGTCACCCTGCCCTGAGAAAAAGACTTCAAAATTTCTCCAACGTATGAGAAGAGCTCAGCAGTAAAGCAACGATTGACTCCATCATTTCGTCGACCTCCTCGATATGCTCCCGACCGTCCAGCCGCCTGTCACGACAAACAGAGCGGTGTCGTCTGCTCGGAATCTACACGGAGAACAAAGCTATGAATCTTAATCTACGATCGTCCCCTGAGCTTCTCCACCCCCACCTGGCCCAAGTCCAAGTCTCAGGACGCCGCTCTCCTCTACTTGAAAAAGAATATCGCCTGCCTGCTCCCCTGCGGGGCATTTTCCTTTTTCATCGTTTTGTGAAAGTGAATTCCTCAATTGGATATCCCAAACCCCCTCTCCCCCTCTCGCTCCAGCCGTACTCCGCTCTCACGCTCGCGCGTGCACACTCGCCTCTGATTGGCTGAAAACCGTCGAAGCTCAGTTAAGTATTATCCAATATTGGTTTGGCAGACCACTTAGTTTAATTATCATTTTGGGGAAAATGATTTATTTTGCTTACAATGCGTTTAGGTATTGATTCATTGATTATTGTGTCAACAATTTCACTCGTAACCTTTTGACTTATCCATGATTAAAGACTTTTGATTTTTGATTTTGGTATTCCCATATCTCATTTACAGACGTATTTCATCATTGTTTGAATGGGAATGGAAGGTTCCAAGTAGGTAGTTGCAGTTTATCCCTAGACAGAAAACGATCCAAAAGTTGAAGATTAATCATCTTACACCTGCTTGTGACAGTTGCATTGGTTTATTGTTTGATGTTCAGATCTGCTCCTAAGTCAAAGGCCGTTGCAAGCAAGTTTTAGGAAAGAGTTGCTACAAGATATGTATGGTTCAAATGACATTGCTTGCACGTATGGCCAATCCTCCATGAAGGCCTGTTTTAACTGAACAAAGTTTACGCTTAGTTCGTCGTCGTAGCAATCTTGTCCAACCAATCATGATGCAGAACCAGAGCGAAGCTGCGTCTTGATTGGTTAGATGGGATTGCCACGACGGTGAAGTAGGCGTAAGCGTCGCTGAATTAAAACCATTCTGTGAACCCGAGTCACGTGACTCTGGCACAGTTTGCAATGAATGCGTAATAGACTTGACCCTTCGCATTACAGCATTGCGCCAAAAATAGTTCATTCTGGATACAATATTTCTCCACTTTTTTCAGAAATCATTCAGATGTCAAAACTTGCTTCCAGTTCAACACAAACATTTTATTTTATAGAATAAACGCTTGTTTATTGCCTCAAGAAGAGTATGTTAAGAGTTTTGTGCGAAATTGTATCAGAACTACTTTAACGGCATATGTCAGGAAGCAGATCGGCTATCCCACAAGCCTCTCGTGTAACCTCTATTTGCATATTTCGGACGAAAACCTTCCATCACGTGATGTCAACTGGGCTAGAGACACATTCGCCGGTAGGCGAAGTCTCTAGTGAACTAGAATGAATTAAAACAGGCCTTAAGGGAGCGTCTCTATCTGGGAATAGTACCACCACAGTGAACAAAGACTGAATGGACTTGACGGAATTGTGTTACTTACGAAGAGGTCGACGCTACGGCCTAAACTTTCCGCGACTCCTAAACAGAAGAGCTATCTTATATGACCAATCACGATGCAGCTTGGTCTACCTCGCTGAAGTATACCGGGGTCTACTTCAAACTTTGGCGAAGTAAGCCGAAGCATCGCTCAATTAGAATACACCTCAATTGATTCGGTCTGATACTTCGGTCAAATCGAGGTACAGCAGGGTATGCATCGATGGAGTTCAGATTAGCAATTGTGAGATTTTACTCTATTTAGAAAGCTGAACCATCACTGCGTGTACTTAGTGAGTTTCGGGTTTCAACTCCGCTTATGAGTCGTTGTGCATGACACCGACATGAAAACCACTATTGTGTCTGATTGCGTAATACCCCACCTCGTCACCATTCTGAATCTTCCTGACTTGCAAACGAATCCGTGTAGTGTGTGAAGTTACTCGACATGGGAGACTCTCATATCTACCTAGAGTGCATTTCCATGGGTCACTAATTCGCTTGAGGCAGAAGCCTACGAAATAGCCCATACTCTGCAAACGCTGGTTGTTAATAATGTGTTACGAGGCCGAATGGTTAGCCAGCTCGACCTGCAGTCGTTTACGGCTAGCGTGTGCGGCGTTCGAAGCTACGTGGGTTGCAGAGTTGCATCCCTTGAGCAATGTGCTCGACGCACATTGTTTCTCCCCACCCAGAAGTGAAATCGGGTACCTGTGAGGGCATGGTATAATGTAGTGCGATTGACCCTTGTATGCAGCCGTGAGCTAACATCGGGTTTGAATGCGCTGCAGGGAGTAGAGTTAGGGCTGATACCTACTGTTCGTCCTATAATTATGTCCGTCACTATATTTGTGGTCACGTACCAGTGAAGCACAAAATGTGGCCCAGTGATCAGGTTGTAAAGTGTAAAAGCGGCTTGAGACCCTGATATGAGTCGCTATATAAAACTACTCCTTTTCATCTGTCTGCACATTTTAAAAGCTGTTTCTCACAAGTGGTGGTTTTCAGTGACCAAGTGTTCAAACAGGCACGAATTATCAACCACTGCACACATCACAAACCAGTTTAGTACCATCTTGAAGGGAATTCATTGCACTATGTTACGATATGTTCTATGTAACACTATGTTACGATAAAATGACCTGAAAATTGCCTCACACATTGGCCTCAGTCTGACGGAGCCGACCGCGGTAACCAGCACGTTACATCCTTTTCGTACAACCGCGCGAACTTCATTTGTACTGCAGTATATGTTTGGCTGCATTCGAGCGATTTTCCCATGCATTTTCTGGGTCTCGCTTGTTGTCGACGTCAAGCACACTAACCGAACCAGCGTACTTCATCCTTTTCAGACAACCTGATTATTTCGACTTGTGCGACTACATATTTAGCCGCATTCAAGCCATTTGCCCGCGCTTTTTATGGGTCTCGCTTGTTGGCGGCGTCATGCACACTGACGGAACCAGCGTACTACATCCTTTTCAGACAACCTGATTATACACTTCTACCATTACTGTTTCAGCTGTATTCAAGCCATTTGCACGCGCTTTTTCTGCGTCTCGCTTGTTGGCGACGTTATGCACACTAACGGAAATAGCTTACTACAACATTTACAGACAAAATGGTGATCTTCGCTTGTGCGACTGTGCTTATTGTGCGGTATTCAAACCTTTTTTTTCTGTTTAGATTGTTGACGATGTCAGTCACACTGACGGAACCTACAAACCATGCATATCCTGTCGAAACAACCTGACGATCTTTGCATGTACGACAGTGGAAAGGAGTCTGCGTCCCTCTCTCTAGGAGGGGAGAAGGCTTTCTGCCTTGAAATGGCGAGTAGGCCTATAACCAGAGATGCTCTCCTGCCACTGACTGCCTGGCCCGCAACCTCTTGAACTGTCTATCATGGGCACTTGAATTTGAATGTGATGCATAGTATACACCACTTCCTGGCAGCCCCCCACCCTCCCTGATCTCCCCAGAGATACTATAATGTCTCTGCTCTCCCCTCTTGCTCGAGTACACCGTCAGCCCCTCAGCTTCTCCTCGTTTGTTAAACTAATGTCAATTGACAGGCGGAGATGGGCGAGCATGCTTTGGGGTTGGACGATGTGCGAGGCGCAGTGCCGTGGTACTATCCCTGGGACAGGAAAAATCTGGGTTTATTCAAATATATAGACAGTATTATACTGGCTGCAACCTTGTGTCACAAATCTGTCCATGCGTGTAATTCTGTCTGTGTGTGAATGATACTTGGTGAACATTTACGATGCACCTACCCCTCTGTATGACTGCATTAGCTTTGGTTCAACGTTATAGTTGCCCGACATCTGCCACATCTGACATCTTTTGCGACTTCCGAGCGCGATATTGCAACGGAAATAGCATATTTGCCAGTGTGAGGAAGTCTTTAGTTAGTGTGCAGAAACACGGATGTCAGTGGAGGCAGCGACTAATCTTCCACAGCAAAGCTGCTTGGCTGCAAATACTCACGCTGGGGTCCGTTCCTTGGGGTGACAAGGCGGGGATGAATACAGCCAAGTTTGTGAACGGTTTGGTCAGGAAATAAA
>JAWQFJ010022708.1:0-10000 GCA_034096865.1 Theodoxus fluviatilis | reverse complement strand
TTACAATGACATTACGCTGCATTACAATTCATGCATTACATTACATAAACTAAAGTGTCTTTCATTACCTTGTATCACCTTGCCCCCCCCCCTCTCTCTCTCTCTCTCTCTCTCTCTCTCTGTCTCTCTCTGTCTCTCTCTCTCTCTCTCTCTGTCTCTCTCTCTCTCTCTCTCTCTCTCTCTCTCTCTCTCTCTCTCTCTCTCTCTCTGTGTCTGCGTCTCTCTCGACCACTCTGTCTCTCTGCCTCTCTCTGTTTCTCTCTGTCTCTGACTCTCTCTCTCTCTCTCTCTCTCTGTGTTTCTCTCGGTCACTCTGTCTCTCTGCCTCTCTGTCTCTCGCAATCTTTCTCTCTGTTTCTCTCCCTCTGTCTTTCTCTCTCTGTCTCTCTCTCTGTCTCTCTTTGTCTCTCTCTGTCTCATTCTCTCTCTCTTTCTCTCTCTCTTATTCATTCTCTTATTCATTCATTCATTTATCTAATTTTCTTTTACTCTCTCATGTTTTTTCTATCTCTTTCTCTCAAGTCATCTCTCTCTTTCTCTCTGTGTATGTGTGTGTGGTGTGTATGTGTGTGTTAGTATTGTTCTCCAAAACTTAAAACTAAATGAATAGATTACAACAGATGTGGTACGGCAGGAACAAGCAAAACACGTATTAAAAAAAGCGGCAAAGACTCATGATCGTTTGGGAGATTATTTCAAATTTAAAGGTGAATACGTATCCCCATTTCTCGCTGCATTTTTAAATGCTCTGTTTGAAACATAACACTGTTCACGTTGTAGATGAAAATCTGTAATAATCTGTTTACATAAATGCAACGATAGGATTAAATCCAAAAACTACAAAGGACATTCGTAATTGTGTAGCATCAGCACAAGTGTTCATGTCTACACTGATACAACGAATAGAAAGCTGGGTGGACGGGGACAGTAAGTTCTGTCTTGTGCAGGAAGAGTATAGAGAGACCACTCGATCTTTTTCTCAATTGCGGTCAAGCATGTGTACGGTAGTGGTCGAGGGAAGCTCTGTGCCACTTTTATGGACTTTCAGAAGGTCTTTCAGTCTGTGGACAGGTCCCGCCTTTGGAAAGTGCTGTCCTCGGCAGGGCTGTCAACCAAGCTCCTGAGAATGCTCCAGGCAGTAGACACACAGATACAATCATTCGTACGGTGAGAAGGAGCCACAACATTTGTCTTCCACTGCTTGGTCGGGGAAGAAAGGGGTCAGTGGTGTCCCCGATAGCCTTCTGCCTATTTATAGATTAGATGGAGGGGTATATCCATTGTCATAGGCGACGTGGCGGGCAGTTGTTACCTTGAACGGCAGATATCTTTTTTCTCATCTTTGCAGACGATGTAGTGTTACATGCTACTACCCCTGTTTGCTTACAGTGGAAAAAGGACAACCTCTGACAAGTTTCCCGCGGCATGGTGTTTCCATTAACACTGACAAAACTCACGTCATGATATTGCGAAGGGATGGATTTCTGGGCAGTGAAGAAAGGTGGTCGGTGGGAGGCACTGTCCTAGAGGTTGTAAATCAGCATAATTATTAGGAGTTCATACTCACTTCTAGACTGTTTCCGTCGTCTGCCCTAGAACGTCTGACTGTAAAAGCAAATGAGAGTACCGTGCAGTTGCTTGATTCAAAGTGGAATCTCCACACTGTCATACAGACTGTTTTCTTCAGATACAGTCATCCTTACTTTATGAATCAGAGTTGTGGGGACTGAAAAAAAAAGACAAATTAAAAAGGCACACATGTTTGCATGTCAAAGTTGTTTTTTTAAAGTAACTGCAAAAAGTTCAAACATTACTACGTGCCACGGAGAACTAGGTAGAGATACTGGCGGTAAAATACTGGCTGCGGCTTTGTAGGGCGGCAGTAGACAGACTGCTCAAACAAGCATACGTAATATTGTTATATGAGAATGCATATGGGAAGACGAACTGGGTGCAAATCCTCCAACAATGTCTGTCGAACCTTAAATTTTCCTTCCTGTGCACGAACAGTGGAACTAACAATGAAACCAGTTTCATCCGGTCGCTCAGAGACTGCCTCATTGTGATCAACAAGGATGTGGAATGAACTTTGCTAAAAGCGATCTGCTTACTTTGTACCGAGTTACTTCAAACGGACGCTAAAGCGCAAAAGCTTCCTGAACAGCGTAGGCTAAATGTGACCATTCACCATTTGATGAGACAGATGTCTACTTTAGGAGATTTTGAGCTAGGCAAATTGTCTCGAAGTGGAAACACACACACACACACACACACACACACACATATATATATATATATATATATATATATATATATATATATATATATATATATATATATATATATATATATATATATATATATATATATATATACACACACACACACACATATATATATATATATATATATATATATATATATATATATATATATATATATATATATATATATGATGGACCAGATGTAACAAGAACAGGACCTGTTAGTATGTAAATATTGAATTCACTTAAACCTCGCGGCGAAAAACTTGCAGATTTTCCAGATTATGTACATGTATGTACATGTATCGACATAACCGTACCACTGATAGTAATATATTATAATCGATTTGGCCTGCAGTGAAGGCACATTTTTAGACAAATAATTGCAATGCAATATACTCTGTGGGTTTTGTAATTATGACAGACCGCATAGTGCTGGAAGATGATGCACACAAATCAAATTGTCTATGTACTGTATATACGTGAATGATTTTAATGCAATGTATTATACTACGAGTTCTGTAATATCACTGATTTTCTACTGCTGTGATATGAAAATATCATATTTAGACTGTACTGTGTATTGTGAAAATTGTCTACCACTATCTGTAACTTTCTTTACTTTTTACACTTTACCCTTTACGTAAAATGAGTCGTCGGGCTTAGTAAAGTCATCTCTCTCTCTCTCTCTCTCTCTCTCTCTCTCTCTCTCTCTCTCTCTCTCTCTCACGTGGTGAGAAACCACCGAGTACCAGTCTAGCTTTCGCCACTGCTACACTCGCTTAGTTCGGCCGTGCCGGGTCCTTCCCCATTGGACCACACCTCTTGGTTGTATTGACAACCGTCGAGGACTAGACTAAGCCAGGATGACGGCCTTAAAACCCATGGATTATAGATCCGTGTTAAAACCCAACTCCTCTAGCGGCGCGCCTTTAGCCGAGTACACGGCGATGCAAGAGAACACGATGTCGCCGGGGAAATCAAATGGAGTAGCACCTCAAGATTCCGGGAAGACCTATGTGGAATCACCCTCCCCTAGGACAGAGGCCGGCGGGGAGGGGGTGGAGGAAGAGGAAGACAGCCCCCCGTGTTCTTGGGGCCCGCTGAAACCGGACTGTTGTCAGAGATTTCGGCGTCCGCAGTTCTTCCTCGTGTGGCTGTGTATGGCTGGGGCTATACAGGGCATGGTCGTCAACGGATTCATCAACGTGGTCATCTCCAACATCGAGCGACGCTTCGAGATTAGCTCCACCGAGTCCGGCACCATCGCCTCTTGTTACGACATCGCCTCTGTCCTGTGCCTCATTCCCGTCAGCTACTTCGGAGGTCTGGGGCGGAAGCCCCGCTACCTCGGCATCGGGGTCTTCGTCATGGGTCTTGGCAGTTTCGTGTTCGCCCTGCCCCACTTCACCTCGCCCAAGTACAGCATCGGCACCACCGGGGCCACACTGTGTCGGCCCGGAAGCAACTCCACGTCTGCGTGTGAAAGTGGCGATTCTGGCATCTCCAACTACAAGTATGTGTTCTTCCTGGGACAACTGTTGCATGGAGCGGGAGCATCCCCCCTCTACACGCTGGGTCCCACGTACCTGGACGAAAACGTCCCTTTCCGCTCCTCCTCCTTCTGCAACGGCATATTCTATGCTCTTGCCATCGTGGGGCCAGCCATTGGCTATATTGCTGGTGGGGCCTTCCTGGATATCTACACTGACCCTGGCGAGGACTCAGCAAACAAGATCGCGTCAGACAACCCCAGGTGGGTGGGGGCCTGGTGGATCGGCTTCTTGCTCAGTGCTTTCCTCGCCTTCTGTGTCGCCTTCCCGCTGTGTGGCTTTCCCAAGGTTCTCCCAGGTTCCAGTAAGTACAAGGCGGAACGAGGCAAGGAGGCACACTACGGGAAGCGCCACTCGTCTGGCGAGAAGTCGGAAGGCCTGAAGGACATCATCCACTCCACCAAGGCACTCCTCACCAACCCCACCTTCATGTTCCTCAACTGCGCGGCTGCAACTGAAGGTCTGCAGTTGTCTGGCTTCTCCACATTTGTCACGAAGTTTGTGGAGTTCCAGTTCAGCATGAGCTCCAGCAGAGCAGCTCTGTATGTGGGGTGCGCGGTGGTGCCAGCAGGGGCAGGTGGTATGCTACTGGGGGGTTACCTGGTCAAGCGCTTCAACTGGACGCTGAGCAGCATCCTGAAGTTTGGGGGCATCGTCAGCACCTGCACGCTGTGCTTCGCCCTGGTCTTCCTGGCGCACTGCTCCAGCGTGCCCTTCGCTGGCGTCACCCTCGGCTACGGCGCCGACCCTGCCGCCAGCCCCCTGGATTTCCTGGACGGAAGGTTCAATAGTACATGCAATAGAGGCTGCGACTGCAGTCTGTCTGACTACAGACCTGTGTGTGGACTGGACGAAGTCATGTACTATTCCCCCTGCTACGCCGGCTGTCTGGATTCCATCAACGCTGACACCAAGTCTGGAGTGAAGGGGACTTCAAATAGTACACAGAACATGCGAGAACACGGAACACATCAAGCACCAGGGAAATCAAATGTCACAACGTTCACCAACTGTTCTTGTGTGGGATCCTGGAGCTCCAACAGTTCCATCCAAAGACATGCCACAGACGGGAAGTGTCCGTCTGGCTGTCCCTACCTCCCCCTCTTCATGCCCGTCCTCACCATGGTCATCCTGCTCATCTTCGCCACCAGCATGCCTGCTCTCATCGCCACCCTCAGGTGTATTCCAGTCAACAGACAAGCTTACGGTCTGGGCATCCAGTGGATTATCGCCAGGCTCTGCGGTTCAATTCCCGGTCCAATTCTCTTCGGGAATGTCATCGACATGACCTGCATTATGTGGCAGTCCACGTGCAATGGGCAGGGCTCGTGCTTCTTCTACAACAACAAGAGGCAGGCCTACTACCTTCTGGCACTCCTGGTAGTCCTCAAGGCCCTCTCTGCCATCTTCTTCTTCCTCTCGTGGAAGTTCTACCACCCACCCCCTCCTTCATCCCTAATCACCACCGATCCCATCCCCGAATTAGACGATGCCGGCACCCGGACTGGTGGCTCTCTTGGGAAAGACAGAGTGGAAACCAAGGACCACGAGAAGAATGGAACTGGCCTGGGTGGGGAAGGGTCTGGAATCAAAGACAAGAAACATGCAGAGATTGTGGTCAACTGAGGAATCTCTAATAATGCCACAGACGAGCACATTATCAGTCATCTTTGAAGAGGGCTGTTATGGTTAGATAGAGGAGTGCTTCTTCGTCGCCGTGGTGAAGAGTCGGGATGCTAGCATTGGGTGGGAGGTGAGGGAGAGATTTAGAGCGAGAATGTGGCACTTATATTTTTGCAGGTGAAATTTGTTGTTCACATTGTATTCTATTGTTCAGATGTGGGTTGTGTTTTGTGCGTGTGTTGGTAGCGAGATATGTGCAAAGAATAATTTGAAAGTATTTCTGTTCGTTTAATATTTTTGTAAAGATGTTTACAGCTTGAGCATTTGTGTTTGCATGAAAAACAGATTTCTACTATTTGAAAACTGTTCCATGATTGTGATTGTGCTGTTTTAAATTACATCTGCAGAGTTTAATGAGCGAAAAATAGTGCCTTATTTGATTTTTAATTGCAATTCCGTATTGAAAATGACGTTTCATAAAAGCTCATAACATCGCTCGTTTTATACGAGCGTAGTCGTTTTAAAACGCGTGACTATTTCAGGAGTATCGTTTGTCCCATGCAGTTGACACCTAATTACTTCGATTTTATCACCAAGGAATAACTCTTTGATAGGACTGCTAGACGAATGTGCATATTTCATATACTCTCTGTGATATTTTCATATCAAGATTGTATGGGAGAATGGTGAATACTTATTCATTTCATATTTGGCGTTGATTTGTGAAAAGTGGAATGCTTATCCGTCACGAGCCAACTTGCCGTTCTCGTCTGCCAACAAGTCAAAACATTTCATATTTCATGTGCGCACTGCTGCTCATTTGAACACGGGGTGATTGGTAGCAACACTGAGGCCGTGACAGAGCTCAGTGCAGTTGGCACCGATTTGCATGGGTGGAGCTTGAACGTATACTGTAAATATGCAGTTTGAAAGACTGTGGATGAGGACAAGACCTCACGTGCCTCGATCTTACTTGTGAGCTTCCTGATCGTCCATAGATGTATTTAGTTTGGCTTTTGCTGGTTTGTATCCCTTGTCCTTCACTTCAGTGACTCAGTGAAACTGTGTTTTAATGAGGCATGGTTAGAACCAGAGAGAAAAACAACAGCAACAACAACAACGAAACTTAGGAATAGGTCAGTTTTGGGTGAGTATTCAAAATCATCCCTCTCAGCTGTCAAGTTGACCTGAAGCTTTCGGAAATCAAATGCTAGTTCTTGAAATGTAGTGCAAAGCGCTTTGAGGCCCGGGCATGGGTACTAGTCAAGTCGCTGTGTAAAACCACACGTTTAAGTTGACGACATTAGAAATAGTAATGGTGAATGAGGACAAAAAATCCAAAGGAATAAAACATGGAATTGGATTACTAGTGTAAAAGGTTACTATAAGTGAAAAGTCTGGATTCACTGTCCTGGAAACCACACTTACTTCCTGGTTTTAAAGTGGTCCTACTTTTCTTAGTCTCGTCTTCTGAGAATGTTTAACCATCTGTTGCTGGTTCCTTGATGAGAGAGAGTATGCATTAATGATCACAATCTGCTCAACAAAGTAGCTCAGAGCTTCAGTGAAATGTTGAAGAAAAGCAATATCTCTCCCTCTCGTTGCAGGGTCATAATAAATGTGCATTTCCTCTCTCTCTCTCTCTCTCTCTCTCTCTCTCTCTCTCTCTCTCTCTCTCTCTCTCACTCACACATAAATTCCCATATTAATTTTGCATCTGTTGTATGGAATGGCTCCATGGCAGTGCACTTAAACAAGATTAAATCACTGTTCAGACGAGCTTCCAAGCTTACCATTTTCGACTCAACATTGTCTACGGATGAAAAGATAAAAAATATTGGCTTACTACCCTTCCAAAAGCACCTCGTTCTCAATAAATGCATCCTTATGCACAAAATTGCTCATTCACGTGCACCGAAGTATCTTACTGATCTCTTCATTTGTCCCCAAACAAGCCATTCACTATCTCGTAACACTTTCATTCTACCACAACCTAGAGTAGACATTTTCAAAGGCAATATTACATATTCAGGTGTTATGATATGGATTACACTCCCATTGCACCTAAGGAACAATACTTCCATGAAGTCTTTTAAAGCATCCATACGTGATTATCTATTCAGATAATATCACTGCTGTCGCCTGTACATATGACACGTATTGCTTGAACTTGAAGACTCACTGAGCTGACAGTTGTCAAAGGCATCTACTAAAATATTTGTCATTGTTGATCATATTCTTCATATACCTGACCAATTGTTGTACATAGATTAGCTACTGTGTATTTTTTGTCTTAATTATCCATGTTTTCATTTCTTTATGAGTAAGGACAATTTGTAAGATTGGTAGAAATGCCTAAATTTAATTCTTGATTAATAAAGAATCAATCAATCAATCAATCAATCTCTCTCTCTCTATCTCTCTATCCATGTCAGAAAGATGTACAGAAACGTCGAATGCAGCAAATATAGAAAAACCTATTTTAAGATATGTACATAACCTTTGTTTTATGTTTTACCGTTGCCTGCAGGCTGACCATGGGATCATTTTCTGGAATCGGATAGCTAGTAGCAGATCCGTACTGTAACAGCTATTTTTAGCTAACTTTTTTCTCCTGTTACATCCTGGATGGAAAGGACTTGGATGATATGTCTATCTGCAGATGATGGTTAACGTATAACTTTTTCGTGTTATTATGATGGCCCAATTACAGTCCTATTCAACCCAAGGTGTAATCCTTGCCTCTGTGATGTATTGATTTTACATATGTATATAAATTGCAAGTTATCCCTCCAGGTTTACTGGAGGTCCTACAGACTTTATTAGTCTGTCTGTGTGTGTGTCTGTCTGTCTGTCCCGTCTCCACGGCCTATATCTCAAAAACTACTGGACGGATTTCCTTGAGATTTTGCACACTGACTGGAAGTTAGGTCCCATTCAATATTATCAAATTTTCAGAATCGAGGTTTGAAAAGAAAGTGACTTTTTTACATTTTGGTGTTTCAATGAAAACGATTCAACAGACTCCATTTTGCAAAATCTGTGACGTTATCATTTGACATCGAATAATGTGACGTCATTTGCGAGGAGATTTTTGAAAGAGGGTGAATAGAATAGAATAGAATAGAATTCTTCGGCTTGCTTAGGCGTCCAGGGCCTGTATGCACGTCGGTCCGTTTAGTGGACTAATCGCGTTTATCCTCAGGGGCGGATCAGTTCATTTTTTTTTTTTGGGGGGGGGGGGGGTTTCCAAACTTTTTTAAGACCGGGAAGGAAGGGGGATTTTAAGGCGCCTATATACATACCCGTTTGCAAGCAGATTTTGCTCTCGATCCGGCACCGGATCGGCAGCAAAAATACGCTTGACATCCACACGCAACGATTACACCGAGACCGCGCAATCGAGCGATTTTCACTTACGTGAAGCGAGGTCAGAATTTAGAGTTACGGCCTATCCTATACGAATTTTCGCGTATAAAGTTATCGCACCTCCGAGGTCCGATAGAGCTTAAACGCATGTAAATAATATTACGGCGGCCATTTTTTTTTCTCCGAGCACAACAACGGCGTTTTCTGCGAAGAAACAGGATTTTCCAGGACCGAACTAAGCCATGAACAGCATTAATTTATCAAGGCTGTATGCTGAATGCATCAGTAGGTCGGGAAAGTTTCAACTTTTTACACATCGAATGCAGGTCAACGCAGATATACGTACGCGGCAAAGAATCTGCACCACCGCTTCGTTGCGTGCATGTTTGCACAGAAAAACGCTGTATTTCGGGATACTAGAAACCCCATCCAAAGAAAATGTAAGCCATGAACAGCATTAATTTCTCAAAGCTGTATGTTGAATGCATCAGTAGGTCGGGAAAGCTCCTATATTTTAAAATCCGACAGGCAGGTCTCACGCATAGACTACGCGTGGAAGCGTTGTTGCCATGGCTCTGAAAAGGGCCGTAACTCTAAATTCTGACCTCGCTTCACGTAAGTGAAAATCGCTCGATTGCGCGGTCTCGGTGTAATCGTTGCGTGTGGATGTCAAGCGTATTTTTGCTGCCGATCCGGTGCCGGAGTGTTAATTCAGCGTTTATGACATGCCAAAGGAAAGCAAAGCATGTCATAATAGGAGCTTCCTGAACCTATCCATCATGTTTAAAATATATGGTTGATTGTTCCTGGGCCGATAGCTTAGAAATGGATTTACATGCTTTACAAACACTCCGTCATTGCAATTCTCTAATGGCTCAGCTGGTAGAGCGTTCGACTCTTGGTCATGCATGACCAGGTTTGATTCTGCGCTGAAACTTTTTTTTCTTCTCTTTTTTCGAGAGGTTGTGGTTTTGTTGTGTTTTTATGTGTGTTTTCCCCCTCTTTTCTCGAGAGGTTGCGGGTTCGAACCCAATCTTTTCTTAAATGCCAAAACCTGGAGGTTCAGCGCCAGTGGTTTTTATCCCTCCAGGTTTACTGGAGGTCCAACAGACTTTATTAGTCTGTCTGTGTGTCTGTCTGTCCCGTCTCCACGGCCTATATCTCAAAAACTACTGGACGGATTTCCTTGAG
>JAWQFJ010022705.1:0-2500 GCA_034096865.1 Theodoxus fluviatilis | reverse complement strand
GACTTTTTTGCACGTTACACTGCGCTCTCCAGTTGTATTATAGTGGGGGAGGGGGGACAGAGAGAGAGAGAGAGAGAGAGAGAGAGAGAGAGAGAGAGAGAGAGAGAGAGAGAGAGAGAGAGAGAGAGAGAGAGAGAGAGTGGAAGGAGAACATTTTGAGGGAGAGTTGCTGTAGGCCCTGCAGTTGACTGGCTGACTTATAGGCCAACAAGCTGGGCAAGGGCGTTGGTGACGAAATCAGGCCTGGTCTTATCTCCACATAAACCCAAAAACAGACATGGGAACAGCTGCTAACACGAGGGGGAACTGGGATGGGAGGCAGGCAAGGAAGATAAACTTTCTCCCTCCATCGCCAGCTAGACCTCAGCCGTGCCTGGCCAGACCTCCCTGTAAAATGTGAAAAGAACTACGGGAACTGGTGCACTAGTACTTAACACCGGCAAGGCCTAGGACTCTCTAACAAGTTCAAGTTTGGGTGCCAGGCCCGTCAAGGCAAGGCACAATTTATTCATTACCCTTGGGGGCATTTAGAATATTAACAACAAAACCAACTATAACATACACAATTGAATCAGAAATGGAAAAAAAGAAAAAAGAAAAGAAGAAACAAAAAGTCAAAAATAGAAAAACGGAAAAAAATGTACAATGAGGAAAAATTGTATATGGAGGAAAAAAAACAACTCAATACACGCAACATAAGCATTGAAATTGTGGTTTAGAATTATTCAGTTAATTTTTTTTACAAATAATATTCAGGAATTCTACTAGATTTGACAGTACGTTCTTCTTTCTGCTACCAAAGAGTTGATTAAATTTTAAGCTATTTGGTCTTCTACAAAAGTAACCTGACAAAAATTTACATCGCTCATCTTTGAAAAAATCACAAACAAACACATAATGGTATTCATCCCCAATGTGGCCGGAAGCACATTTTGTACAAAGGCGTTCCGATCTTTGCACATTTAGATAACGATTTATTTGCACTGGCAGTCTATTGTTCAAGGTTCTGAATTTCATAAATGAAACACACTGTCTAAATGACAAAATATTGATATAATCTTCACACACAAATTCATCTTTGTACATCCTATAATTATAAAACACGTCTTTAGTATCTATCTCTGTAAACACTAACAGGGAGGGACGAGAGATAAATGACCCCCATGGATCGCTAAGAGGTGCAGAAATACCTGCTTTAGATTAATAGAGGATAAAACGCTTAAGACCTAGGCTTTCGTCACTTTGGTTCTCCCTGGGTTTGGGGGTAAAAAGAATGGACCCATAGTGTCTCCCTATGCAGTTCCTACGAGGTGAGATCATGATTTAAATTGCTCCTGTTCTAACCAGTTCTGGTGATTTTCATGACCAATGGCCTTACGTAGCCTACAAAGGGCAGACCCGCCACGATCTGAATTCAGAGACCACCGTCACTACGGTCTTGGGTTGGTCCAGGCCATTACCATCCGCCCTGGGACCAGCCAGGAGCCCCTGTACCCATGAGCAAAAGTCAGTTGTGCAAAGCAGCGACGATTTGTCTCATATCTATGCCAAAGCCCATGGATCCAATAAGAATGGATTGCTGACTGTGGCGTGTAGAGAAATAAGTTCGCCGATAGCCTCGTTTTCAATTTTGTTCTAATTGCACTTCCGGTTGCTCCGCGTTCAATGGCTGATGCCTTTGTTAGTGTAAACACCTGGCGAAAATCACGATTTTTGTGTCTTAGTTTTAGCCATCTTAATTTATTCTCCACATAAGTCGGTGGGGAAATGTGTCTAGTTTGTAACCCTGTGTTTAGTTTTGTTGTCAGCCATTTCTGAAACGCCTAGTTACTTCCAGAGTCAACCACAGTGTGTTGCGAAATGAGTGACATTAATGACAGTTATACAAGAGCTGCCGTGGTTCCTAAACCAATATCAAGGAGGGCGAACAGTACTTCAGATGGAGCCAAGTGTTGTGTTGTTGATTGTAAGGTATCATCAGTGGCATGCAGGGGACTTTCTTTCGTTGGAATTCCAAGAAAAGGTGTCAGTGAAGCGAAAGACAAATGGAGATCAACCATCATTGCTAAAATAGATCGAGTGGACGAAGCATTCAACCCAGACATGGCCAAGATCTGCAGTCGACACTTTGACGATGCTTGCATCAAACGAGGTACGTTCCTTTGATTATAATTTGTTTCAGTGGGATGTGGGTGTGTTAGACGTCTTTTGTCTTTGAAATCAAAACAAATCTTCACCTCATCTTGGACAAAACAGCGTACATTCTTGAGGCCTCATTCATGATGTAATGTCCATGATTTGGAATGCTAGAAACCCATCCAAAGAAAATGTAAGCCATGAACAGCATAAATTTATCAAAGCTGTATGTTGATTGCATCAATAGGTCGTGAAAGCGCTTACATTTTACAAATGCAAATGCAGATCGACTCATTACACGCCGAGCATCCAAGCTTCGCGCACTTCTATTTATAGCTGACGCGCGGACCTCAGCGACACCAGG